>RQTK01001017.1:25600-47709 GCA_003991915.1 Elysia chlorotica | reverse complement strand
ATCTATACCATCGTATGTCAAACTAGATTTATAATATAAAGCTCCAATCTAGATTTAGATTCATCTTCATTAGATGTAGAGTCACTTTGGAACGACAGATAGGTTTGTTTGGATGTATCTATTCCATCGGCAATGTAACGGGTTATACCGCAAATCGGGTGTCGCCGAAAAGATCGTAAATTTACGAAAATTATCGGAAATCTAGATATCCATATGAGTAATTAAAATGATGATCATCAAACAAATTTTTTTAACAATAATTCTAATCGATAACGGTGGCAATCTGGCATCAGTTTGGCTAGAGTTGCAACTCGTTAGCGACAGGCAACAGCAATCATCCGTTTATAATACCAGATCTCGATTAAACTCAGATCTATGTCCCCGAATCCCGACGACGATATAATTATAAGCAAGATTTATATAGAGAAGTGAAAGCTGTGAAGAGAATTAAAGTAATTTAGCCTAGTCATAATTTTTTCTTCTTTAAGTAGCCAATTTTTCTTGATATGTTAATATACAATAACCAAAAAGAGTGGACAAAAGATCATGTGCGGTATGTAACATCTTTGAGCAAATACAACAAGGATGCGTGTGAGTGTGTGTTTATGTCTGTGTGAAAGAGCAGCAGCGATTGTGCCTAGCCCTACAAAATACGAAATTTGCCTAGCCCTACAAAATACGAAATTTGCCTAGCCCTACAAAATACGAAATTGTTTATCTGATCGCGCGAGAGTAAGAACTGTGCGGGGACCGGTGTAGCACGCCACACGGACTCATCGACTAACGATACTCAAGAGTCCACCTGGCGGCCGCCAGACAGACTCAGAGAGTATCTGTGGCGGCCGCCAGAAACACTCTATTCACGCGAAAAAGACTCTTATTTTTCTGTAGATCACGCGGGGGCGTGGGTGACTGAATGCTAGATCTAAGTTAAAAAAATTTTGGCGGAGTTGAGCTTTTCACGCATTCTGGATCGTCTAAATTGAGTTTCTTTTTGTTGCGATGCATAATTATGGCCTTAAAAGCTTAAGACGTATGCAAAACTTTAAAAAAAAGATATTCTGGTATACATTTTCAGTTCTCTGGCTCAACAAAAAAGTCAGAGTCGGTTTCGCGTAGATAGAGTGTTCCTGGCGGCCGCCACAGATACCCGAGAGTGCATTTGGCGGCCGCCAGACAGACTCATGAGTGTGTCTGGCGGCCGCCAGGCGAACTCTGAGTAGCCCTGGCGGGCTGGTCAGGGTGGCGTGCTACACCGGCGCTTGACAGCGAAGATGGTTTGAAGTCTAAATCAATCTTGGTTTGAAGTCGCCCCAAAACTGGATTCTTGGAAGCAAACTCTCTGCCTACTGCCTAGCAGTAGTAAACAAAGCTATGGGATTCCCGGATGGACAGATCGCCGGCGGCGGAAGCATAATTGCCACTATAGTGGTACACTATTTACCGTATTTTTTTTTTACCGAAAAGAGCCGCGAGTGAACGTTAAATCTACAAGTTGATAAGAGACTCGACCAATCCCTACGCTACTTATGAGACGTTGAAAATGTGAATGGGCTGTGTTAACGGCTGGGCTAACCGGGCCTTATTGCCGAAAATGGCAGCAAGTACTGAGAAATCGACGGGACACCCAATTTTTAGCTGAATATCGTCAAATACGTATTTTTTCAGCCAGATACGGACGGACATACTCGGGAGGTCGAATACGTACTAAATACGTATTATACATACTGGTTGGCAGCTATGTATAGTAATTAGTAGTAGAGTCAGTAGTAGTAGTAGTAGTAGTAGTAGTAGTAGTACGAGGGCAGGCTGATAAATAAGGGCCGTTTTTAAATAACTTTTTTATTTGAAGGACTACAGAAGCAAGTTACACATCAAATGAAAGCTTAGAGTCTCCCCTATCTGATGAACTATCATTTTTCAACATAGTCACCATCGCGTTCAATACAGAGGCGCCAGCGTTGTACAAGTTTTCGCATGCCGTCGGCGAAGAATTCTGGTGTCTGGGATCGGCACCAAGAGCGAACATCCGCCTCAACTTCTGCATCGGTTTCATAGTGATTTCCTTTGAGATGTTTCTTCAGCAAAGGAAATAAGAAAAAGTCAGACGGGGCCAAATCAGGACTGTATGTCGGATGTGGTATGGTAGGAAGTTCCAACTGCTGTAAAGCGCACTGGGTTTGGCGACTGGTGTGTGGCCGAGCATTATCGTGCTGGATGACAACGTCTTTGACTTTGTCCTGTCGAATCCGTCTGAGTCGGCTCTTCAATGCACGCAGAGTTGACACATATCTCTCTGAATTTATTGTTGTGCCTTGCTCCAAAAACTCAATATGGACGATACCTTCCATGTCCCAGAATATTGTCAGCAAAACCTTTCGAGCTGATGCGACGACTTTGAACTTCTTCGGGGCTGAAGAGTTCTTGTGTCGGTACTGCATAGACTGCATCTTGCTCTCTGGGTCATAGTGATGCACCCAAGACTCGTCACCAGTGATGATGCTCCGCAGAAAACGTTCGCCGTCATGAGTGAATCTTTCCAACAGTTGTGTACAGATCGTTTTCCTCTGTGCCTTCATTTCCACAGTGAGCTGTCTCGGTACCCTGTGATAATGTTATGAACTCGTTCTTTTGAAATGTCAAGCGCATTTGCAATGTCTCTTTGTTTCACTCTTCTATTTGCAACAATCATTTCGTCTACCTTCTGTTGGTGCTCAGACGGGTTCGACAGGACAATGTCTCTTTGTTTCACTCTTCTATTTGCAACAATCATTTCGTCTACCTTCTGTTGGTGCTCAGACGGGTTCGACAGGACAAAGTCAAAGACGTTCTCATCCAGCACGATAATGCTCGGCCACACACCAGTCGCCAAACCCAGTGCGCTTTACAGCAGTTGGAACTTCCTACCATACCACATCCGACATACAGTCCTGATTTAGCCCCGTCTGACTTTTTCTTATTTCCTTTGCTGAAGAAACATCTCAAAGGAAATCACTATGAAACCGATGCTGAGGTTGAGGCGAATGTTCGCTCTTGGTGCCGATCCCAGACACCAGAATTCTTCGCCGACGGCATGCGAAAACTTGTACAACGCTGGCGCCTCTGTATTGAACGCGATGGTGACTATGTTGAAAAATGATAGTTCATCAGATAGGGGAGACTCTAAGCTTTCATTTGATGTGTAACTTGCTTCTGTAGTCCTTCAAATAAAAAAAAGTTATTAAAAAACGGCCCTTATTTATCAGCCTGCCCTCGTAATTTTTGTCACTTCATTCATGCTCATTGTCCCTGTTCTGTAAGTTGAAACCTCATATTTAGATTGTTATTTTTGTAATAATAATATTAAGCCCTTTTATCAATACATGTATCACACTTATGCATTGGAATTATGTTTTGTGCTCATTATGTCAGAAATGTTAGTTATATTTTCCAGTTAATTAAAGTTAAAACAAATGTATTAGATATTATCTATTTAAATAGTATACATGTATCACTAATTGAATTGTTTTTTTTTTAAATAAAGCAAACAAATAATTTGTTGTTGAAACATAACTCAAATAAAAATAATGTTTGGGAAAGCGAAGCAATCCCCTTTATGTTAATAGTACATGTAATTTACATATTGTTAATTATGTATCAGTTTAATCTTCTCATTGAAGTTATCAAAATGTTCTATTCTTTTGCCTTCTCACTCTCTGTTGTTTTTAATGTGGTCTTTTGATACAATTTTTAAAATTTCACTACATTTTTACTCTGCATCATAATTAGTAGTAGTAGTAGTAGTAGTAGTAGTAGTAGTAGTAGTAGTAGTAGTACAGTTTTGACCTGTCCAAGACGACCACCTGTCCAAGACGACCACTTTGACCCAGGATCTTCAGTGGTCGTCTTAGACAGGTTTGACTGCACATCTATGACTTTTAGGCCTTGCAAGTAGGATGTGTGATCTGAACAAGTTGAGGTACCTCAAAATTATACTATGCGCATACCATAAAACCATTACTTCAGCTACAAGGACAAATAGGTGGTTTACCCACTTTATCATTTTTTTTTACATAATTTATAGCTTGTTTTTGCCCAAATATACCAGTTCTGGTGCTGAGAGGCTTGAGATCCATGTCATAAGAATTTAATGAAGACCGATCCAATGGTCCTATCCAAAATAATTTGCTCTGCACCTTAAAACTTAAATTCAACACACCATTCCTCTCGAAAAAAAAAGTTGAACTCAAATTATAGAAAAATATGCACACACAAACAAAAACTAATTTGACGGCTGTAATAAAAGCATAATAAGCTGAAAACTATTGCAACATTTTGAAATTGAGAAACCTTTTTTCTCCTTGGAAGAGAGCCATCCAAAAGCTGGAAGCAAATGCATCCACATGCAAATCACTCACAACACCCGCCGGAGCAACAAACAAAC
This sequence comes from Elysia chlorotica, assembly GCA_003991915.1. NCBI lineage: Eukaryota > Metazoa > Mollusca > Gastropoda > Plakobranchidae > Elysia > Elysia chlorotica. The sequence goes on along the minus strand of RQTK01001017.1, from coordinate 43,286 downwards.
TGGGCCAGCTGTCGTGATAAAGAGATCCAGGGCTTGTTTGAGTCAAAAAATTGTCTGAAACTCAAGAAAAGGCAGAAATTTAGGTAATACAAAAAAATATTTGTCGACCCAAGTAGTAGGGGGCAAAATCGCCAAGGCTCAAACCACGGACCTTTTGCGTTGGAAGCCGATCTTCTACCCCAGGGCCACCGCGCCCCCCTGTTAAGGAGCATTACTGAAGAAAAAGCAAAAACTGCAAATTCAAGTTAACATGAACTGCTGGATCAAAGGTTAGTGAAAGAGCTATACTTAACAACTCTCTATCATCTAAACAAGTCCTTAAAGATTGCCTTCTACAGGGTTCTGTTTCACCATTGAGCTGCACATTGTTCCCGATTTTCCTGAACGATACTGTTAAGAATATCATAATACAGAATGCTCTCTATGCTGACAACCTGATCATAGGACATACTGACAAGTACACTAGGCAAAACACAAGACACCTGAACAGAAATGTCAAGACGCTAAATGGGTACTGCAAACAATGGCAACTGATAATTAACCCATAGACAACTACCCCTGGTAACACAAATCCTTGTTCACAGATTCAAAATTGGCCCTATAACTGTTGGAAGCTATAAAAAAAAAACTCTCCAGAAACAATTGACATACTTCGAGAACTAATATGTATTTGCAATGAATATCCCATTAGTTACGCTTGTGTTCCAGTGGATCTCATGCCACATCATTTTACCAAGAAATGAAAAAGCCAATCGGCTTCCCAAAAAAGGACCTATGCAAGGACTTTACACAAAAAAAATCTATACGTACCAAACAGCCAAAATATTTATTATACAAAACTTCTATCAATCATAAATCATGAATGTGATGAACCAATGGGCATGAAGGGCTATTACAAAGCTATCTTTTCACATTTCTGTTTTGTGTGCTATTACCCACACAATGCTAAATCAATGAAACCGACTCTAGACTTATGCAAAGCATGCGGCATCTGTGTTCTGACTTTCCGGATGAAGAAAATGCCAAACTTATCCAAAAAAAAGAATCCACTGTGTTGGCACTCTACAGGTAATTTAGTGAAAATAATGCAATTCAAAATACCTTAAGGATAAAATTAATAGTGACGTGAACATATATTTAATGTTTTTGATGCAACACTCACCTGAGAAATGATCAGGTATTACAATTTCATTTGCCAAATGAGGGCAGTGCAGAGGCAAGCTCCAATCAAATAAATAGTCTTCTGTTTGGCCTTCTTTTATTTTGATGATGTGATCTGCAACAGTCATTTGGCGGCTCTCTTCCAGCTTCGCCCACTCAACAGATCCAGGAACATTATGTTTGACCGAGACATTGATACATCCTAAGTTTATGGTGTATAATGTGATTCAGGAATGAATTACATGTGAAATTCATTATAAAGTTATGGTACTTTACCTACAAAAGTTTACTATATTGGTAAAAAAATAAGTGTCATAGAAAAAAATTAATTAAAAACCTTTTTACTTTATAATAATAATAATAAATTACATTTATTTAGCGCTTTCCATTTTCAGAATATTTTTAAAAAATCTCAAAGCGCTTTACAGTGGATATACTAAATACGCATACATCATACCAATCAGCATGCAATTAAAAATTAAATATTAAAAGTTAAATCTTAGCCAAACAATATACATGAATCAGAGTGCCAAATTTAGGGTTAATCTATGCAACGATGACAAAAGAGAGTAAGGCCTTATTTCAGCTAAAAAGAATAAAATTACAATGACATATGAGTCATGTAGTTTGATATTAGAAGGAATTAAATGATCTGATTTTTTTCAGGATCACCTGCTTTATCTTTGATGTAATCAAGATCCCAGCTTTCCTCTGTCATCCTGCAAACCACGTCCTCAAGAATGACAGGTATTCCCTTTTTTACAAAACGTTCCTTAAATTCTTGAACACTCAAGTTTTTGCAAGAGATCCGATCAACCTGACAATGGAATTAAATAAATAAAGACCCCTAACATTAACTCAGAACATAAAAATGAAAGTAGAATAGTACACAGGTTTGATTTTTTTTTTTATATTACCATCCATATCATACTTGCAACTGAAGTTCTGTGGCATAGATTTTTTATTGTTATACTAATCATGAAACTTAGATGAAATTAAAATCTTTAGAGGGGGAAATGAGAGTATAAAGATGTTTTTTGGTTGTTTAAGTGTGGCACTTTAGTTTGCAACTCAAGTGCACACCGCACTGCACTTCGCTCCCATAACCCGATCGGGTCATAGAGTCAACTACCAAGGTGAGCAGGGATGTGCTTGTGGTAGTGGTTTCCAATGAAGGATCAGTTGTGATATATTTTGTGGTGTTATATTATGTCTGTCAAGGATTTTGTCTAAACCTCAGTAAATAGGACCTGATCTAGGGCATATATGTTCTCTTTTTCTCCTTTTCATTAGTTTTCTTTTCTTCCTCACTCTATAAGGAGGATTGAAAAAGTTCAAATTTTCTGTTCAATTCCTGTGCCTTTTGCTACAGTTTGCCAAAAGAATGCAGAGATTCACCAGTTTCTGTAAAGGTATCATCTAAATTTAAAGTCGTTTCTTTTGTTTGTTTGTAAATGATCTACTACCACAAGTAATGTAAAGTTAATGAAGTGTTGGTTTTTTTTTAAATAATGTTCACACTCTAAATGCTACTCTTGCAGCTTCATAATTGGTCAATAAGCATAACCTTTTCAAGTTCTCAGTCACAAGCTGAATAAGAAAGCTGCATGAAACTAAAAGTCATACTCATAGTTAACAGGTCAGTAATTTACACTGCAATGGGGATTTTTTTCAAATCATATAAATCAATGAAACAAGCTTTGCCCTTAGAATTTTAACAGCTTTTTAATATTAGCCTTCCAAGTTATAAAGCTGATTTTAGTGAAAAAAATGTTTGTATCATTTTTAATAAATAAGCAGTTTATTGGGTCAATATGAAAATGATGGCTTTTAGGACTTTGAAATGCAAAATCTTAACATTTTCTTCGCGATGGTAAAAAAAAAAAGTATTCTTTGAAAGTGAATCTTTTAAATGAATGTAGACATGGTGTTCTTGGTGAGACCAGAGATTTTGCCGAGCAAAAACCATGAAAAAGCTATGAAAATCTAGTTTTTGGGCAGCCACATTCACAGTCATGCCCGTACAAATCCAGCTGTAGTGCACCTGACAAGTTATTTACAACCAATCTGCTAACTACATGTCAGTGGCTCAGGTTGGCCAAATAAAGACAAATTTAGCCACAGACATGAAAAATCATATAATGTGAAAAAAAAAATGCATTGAAATAGAAAATTACAAAGTACATTTCTACAGTTTGTAATCATACAAGGCACATACAACTATACGCTTAACAACAACAAAATCTTCAAATTTATCTCCCTCTTCATTGGTTTCAATTGTGTCTATAATCACAAGGTTTTAAACTGTGAGCCCTAACATAAACTTGAGCTCTATAATCTTTATAAAAAACCTTTTGTACAGGAGGAAACACTTTAAAATGTTGCTTGTATTTTTCATTCATTTCCTTTTGAATATGGAACCACTTGACTTGCTTGGATAACTTTGCCTTTAACCACAAAAAATCAGAATCTGGAGGGGGGAGAAATAATTACACAATAGTGAATGAAAGTATAAAAGGAAAAAATAATAAGGACATCATATTAAGATTTGAGTATTTTTTAATTCAGCTTCAACCTACATTTGTATAATTATATATATACCTCAGGAGAAGAATGTTTGTGTTCACATTTTTAGAGATCATAATCATAATGGATCATAATGCAGAAAGGTTGAAAAGGAGGACATTTTATCAAGAAAAGAAGCGCCAATTTGAACTAAAAAAATTGCCCCTACAATAAAGCAGTGGGAGTGCAATCTCAGCAACATGCACAACTACTGCAAATTCCAGATTATTTAAATTGCCGTCTTTTGTGGACCAAAAGGAGGACTTGGACAGTTGGCTCTCACAGTTCGAAAGATTTGCAGAGAGAAGTGAGTGGCCAAAAGAGACATAGCCTGAATATTTATCTGCATTGTTGACTGGGCGCACGCTGTACTGTTTTTGTAGATTGTCAACAGAGGGGGCTTAAAGTTGGCCTGGCTGAAGCAGTGCAACCTGACTGAAGATGGAAATCGTATGTTTCGTCAGTGCAAACCGGAGGAAGGAGAAAATCCTAGCATGTTCGTTGTAAGGCTCAAAACGTATCTGGAGAGATGGGTAAAGCTGTCAGTAAAAAAAGAGGAGTGTAAAAATCTTCTAGCTTTGCTTGTCAGAGCAGTTCACGGATGCTTGTCCAGCAGATTTGTCAGTCCTCTTAAGAGAGACCAAGCTGAAATCTGAATGAAAAGTCAGAATCAACTTTCTTGTTTCAAGTGTAAGAAGGTTGGACACCGTGCTGCTATAGATTGTAAAGTAGATACAGCGGAAGGCAAATATGTTAGGTGTTACAGCTGTAACAAGATGGGGCATCTTAGTAAGAGTAAAAACGCAGAAAGAGTAGCGACCAGGTTAAATTCGCGGAAATTCTTTTAAAATCAATAACATCTTAGGCATTTTCCTTTACACATTTATCTATTGAATCAAAATGATGAAAGCCAAGGACAATTTCAATAGATTCTGACAATGTCAAATGCCCTACTTTCACCACAAATATAATTTTGTTATGACAGAAATTTAAAGTCACTTAGTGGTGATGGAAAAAAAAATAGATAATGTTAACTTCAAAAGCTTCTTTTTCTGTTCTCAATACAACTATTAGAGTGGTGCTGTATTTTAATAAAAATCATGTTTCTAATCTTACAGTGCATACCTGATAATTTGACATATTGATTTACAGGGACCAAAACTTTCATGTCGAATTAACCAAAAGTAGAATTAGAAGATATAGTATTTTAAGATAGTGCCAAAGCTGGAGTGGCTTGGCTGTGAGTCTGATTATTATAGAAATCTACACAGAGGTTTCTTTGTGCATTATGCATTGGCTTGTTTAGCGTGTACAAACGTAACAAAGTTCATCAATTTTAGCTAGATTATCTATCAAACCCAATCACTTGCTTTTTTGTTTTAAAAAAAAATATTATTGTCATACTGGGTTGGAAACAAGTTGAAATAAATGAAAAGTAACAGTAAACTGTTGAATTAAGCAAAAAATATGCAAGAAGCAATTAAAAGAGGTTTATTCCCTGCTTTTTAAGTATGTCCAATTAAGGGAAATTTTGAACCGAATCAAATTTAGTGGAGTGCACTGTAAATAGTCCTCAGGATTATTTTTTAAAAAAAAACGAAGACTGCATCATATTTGATACAAAATATCAATTTCACAGCATGCAAGATAAGCGATTAAAAAAAAAAGTATGTTTTATATAACTTGCTTGTGGGGCACAGTTCTACTGCCAGTGTGATATTCTTCAAAGCTGTATCATAATTATTCAACCAGTCCTCTATGCTTGCTAGAGCTGCGTGTGTAGATGCTCTTTCTGCTGTAGAACAAACAGACAATCTCCTCTTTAATATTTTTTGTTCACCTCTCAAAAACTCTTGGCATGCTTCCATCCTGTGGAATTAAGACAAAACAAATTTTGGATTTGCACTAACTTGTTTGATAAGGCTTTTATGTTCATAAAGATAAAAATCTCATTACTCTGGTGAATTCCTGACCATAAATATTTACAAAGTTGATTTCTTTCTCTTCCCAACCCGAGCTGACGCAGTGTGCGACCCGTAAAATCCACAAAATATGACGGAAAAAAATACCCTCTTTCCCTTTATAGATCCTTCTAAAACCCTCAATCAAAACATGGAATGGGCATACGGGCTTAAGCACTTAATATTAACATTTTTTTGTTATAAAACATGAAGCAAGAAGTAAGGTGGAAGCCTCTAAAGAAGAAGCAAATTAGCAATTTACATCAATTAACATTTAGTTTTTTTTTTCTCTTTTGCCATGTTAGAACTGGACTCATAATTTGAAGCTGGCACTGCCAATAGGCATGAAATAAGTACTATTGGCCAAGCAGCATTATTGCTGCTCAAGACATGCTTTTATAAGAAATGGGGTTGAGAGAAGGTTGCTACAGAAAGAAAACAGTAGGAAACTCAAATAAGGTACGCAGTTGTGTGTAATTTGTTTGTGGTTTGATTTGTCCCTTTCTGAAATTTAAATCCTCTTTAAAACTCAAAGTTTTTTAAATGAACTTCATAGTGTGTATGTGATTCAGACAACTCAGTTTGCTGTTTTTCGCCAATAAGCCTGAGTATTAAATTCCAGTTGCTTCACTGCCTTAATATAAGATTTTTCAAGAAAGTTAGGGAAAATAAAACCAGACCTTTTTTTTAAATTATGATATGGAACATTTTACCTTGAAATGTGATACAGTTTTGTGTTGGGATTTTTATATGTAATTCCCAAATTTGTGTCCACACGTTTCTTTCGCCACCATTTTGCAACACGCACAGCTGCCATTGGCTCTACATAGTCTTTCCTTATCCCATCAAACACTGTGGGATGCTTTGTAGATACTGTCAGGAATGTTGATTGCTGTTTCCTTTTGAAAGAAAGCTGCTCATGTGGCAAAGCAATACACATTGTCTCAGACTGTGTTTGATCCACATGAACATATTTGTGTGCTTCAAAATTTGAAGAGTTAGCAAATTCAGTATAGGGTTGGTTTTTATTTTTCTCTTCAGAACTCAAATCCATTGGCCACTCTGTTATTGAGATCCTATCATCACAACTTGGGTTTCTAGTTCTATCTAAATCTGTATGGTCCATTTTGTGTTTAACTGTTCCAAATCTTTAAATTCAGTTGTTTTTTTCTTGCCGGGATAGATTCTGTCAATATCAATAAACTAGAAATACATGTAAGACATGTAAATGCATTGCTGTTGCTGATTAAAAGAGTTTTTAAACTTGCTCCAGTACAAGAGTCTGCTATGAAATTAAAAAAACAGACAATGAGTAAATATTATGTTTTTGCCAAACAGCAATAATGCATCAAAAACTTAATATATCATCATGCTAGGAAAAATGTCAGTCTTGGGGCTCATTTACTTTTCTTAAGTAGTAAACTTAGCTTTATGGGCTAGATCTACCAGTAGTATTGAGCTAACCCATTGAGAAAAAAGATGTCTTGTCACAAAAAATGGCAATGATTTTGAAGGAATGGCAGATCTGTCTGGGTCTAGTTGATGAACCATTAGAGGAACAAACTCCAAAAATGATCTCATATAAAACTGCTCACTGACGGTTTTGTAGAGGACACCTGCATCAACGCTGCCTGCCACTGATAAATACTACGGGGCAGGGCATCAATATTTACTGCTAAAACAGTAAGTGCTATGAGCATGGCACTCGACACTGTTGCATATTCGAGAAAAGAAAAATGTTTAATTACTTCAGACCTTTTAAAAGTGGTCAGTGAAGCAAACCTAAAAAAAAACAACGAAAGTCAATCTTTCAACTTTGAACTGGACACATACAAATGAACCTCTATCTGAACAAAATACAGCCTCAACTTCCCCCAATGTGCCCGCTGTGTGACCACATATATGCGTGAATTGGTCACCACCACCTTTTGTTATGCCCTCAAGAGGACCGTGTAAAGGTAACACCCTCTACATGTACAGGAGTACTCAACAGTTGGAGAAAACATGCATATTTCACTATATGGCATTGGACCGAAGGGGAAAATATACATCGCTGGATGAAAAACAACAATAACAACATGTATACATGTACATATACATGTACTGAGGGAAATCGATAAATTACAATAAAACGGTAAGAAAATGACTCCTGTAATGAGATCCCCAACTAATTTGGAATGGAGGGAAATAGCTGATTAGCTGGCTAAGATTGGGCTTGAACTGGAACATACCCTGGTGCAGATTCCTACATAAGGTGGAAAGGGAATTACTGTACACTCCTGATCAACATCCAAATCCAGGGACCCAGGAGTTTTGTGTCAATATAAGAGAAAGTCAATACAAATGAAATCTCTTATATCAACACACACACGCAAAAAAAAGATTACAAACCATACAAGGGCTATGGCAAGCAACAATTGATAAACTAATTTTACTCTCACACCATCAAACCACTGACACTAGTGACAATGAATATTTGTGGTTGGGTGCTAATCTCACCATGTTTACCAAACCAGGAGCTTTCAATTCATACACACATTGTGACACATTCAGTCACTTCCTACCCCTGAGATAGAGGCAATTAAAATATATCCTTGTATGTCTTCTCCTACTAATTATATTAGTGTTAGCTTAGTTCCGACCGATTGCTCAGCTTTGCATTTCTCTATGATATAAATTTTATCCATCAGAAAATACTGGTCACATTATGGTTCATTCTGCCTTATTTAATCTCATCAAAGTTATTGTCACTCAATTTATAAGCAATGCATGGCGCTACAAAATGTGCGATTCTGTGCATTTTAGTGAAGCAGCAGGCCGCCGGCTGCAGGGTCATAAATCGCCTCCCAAGGGACACCCGTCACTCAGGCCAGGCGCACGCTGTTTTACCTGAGTTTGATCCTGGCTAACGGGCAAAAATCAGCAAAGTTATGGGTGTTTTATCTCAGTATCTGCTGATCGTAATTGAGCAGAACCACTATTAATTGATAGTGCCACATTTTGTTTTGATAATAGTGAAAACTGTAAGTTTCTGCGCCTATTCGTTGAGATTCTAGAATAGTATGTGTGTGGGCATATTTTTAAGTGCAACTCATAAAAGTGTTATCTTTAAAAAAAAACTTCATTTCTTAAAAAAGCGTTGATACATGTGTGTGGTAATTACATAACTATACAGTTAAATATGTCTTTTAATATCTGGAAAAAAATTATGTTAGTTCTACTCATTTCAAAGTTGAACGCCTCGTAAAACCTGAATGCCATGATCGGGAGATCATGCGATTGCATCGAGTCAGAGTGCCATCGACACCTATATGACAATATACAGACGGCATTTTCCAAACAAAACAATCCCAAAACAACACATTCTAGAACACCACTGCATTCCATTCCCGAGACACTGTAACGACTAAATTTTACTAGTCTCTCTTCTTCAAATCTCCCCTCATCTCAACATGAGTAGACCAAGTCGGAGAAGAGAAAGAACCACCAAGAATGCCAGCATAAATTCACCTGACCCATAAACTTTTTTTTAAAGTCATTTTTAGTATGTATTGTATTTTTGTAATGTTAATTTATATACTTATTTTCATCACAGAATAACGTTCTTGGTGTAATTTATACTTTAGCTCCTTAATACTTCAACACGGGTGAAAGTATGACAATGAATTTAAGTGACAAGTTTGATGTACATGTACAGAACGATTTCATGAGATTTTTATTAAGTTCTATTGACGTGAATGTTCAATATTTAAAGTTAAGTTAAAGCATTTAAATGCCATTCCTTCTACTTTTTATACCCAATCTAGACACGGATATCTTTTAAACTATTAAATTTAAACACACGTTTTTTTCAAAAGGGAGTTTGGTTCTTTTGTTTTTCCTGTGAGTTAATTATGAAGGCGAACTATTAATACGAACTAATCTAGAGCGCTAATTATGAGAGCACTAAATTCATTCACAGGCCTTAGCGCCGCAGGTAACGGACAGGTCAAGTGACTCCTTCATGACCCCCATTAAGATAAAGCGATCACGGCCTCACGCGCCTCGGTCTAGTAGCTGAACTAAAATGCCGCTCCGCTCTTAGAGCGCCGTGAATGAACCAATTATTTAAAACATGTCCATAGTGAGCCATTGCGAGAGAGGCAAATTTATGAATAGATGATGAAGATCATTCTTGTTGTATTTTGGTCTGTTTAACCTGACACTTGAATGACATTCGTGCCAATATAATCTGTATAGGTAAGAGGGACAGATTATAAAATCGATATATATATACAACTTTTTTTACTGAGTGACAAGACATCAGACCAAACCTCAAAGTGGAGAATAATTGGGAGTTATATAAGCGGTGTGCACTCAGCACTGTATTCATAAATTCATCCAGAGAAAATTGGAAGGCGCAGTGGAATGATCTAATTCACAACAAACTAAACTGTGCAACAAGTGTGCTCAACCACATTCAGATCACAAGGCAGGAGTGTCTCAGGCTGGGCGACAAAAGGGCGGGTGGTACTTGATCGAGTTCGGCTGGCTGGCTGGGAAACTTTTTTCTTAGCCCCACCTTTCTCCTGAAAGCCTCCAAAGTGTCACACCTGCAATTGTCGGTTATCCATTAGTCACATTTTGGTTAAAACTGTTTGAAATTTTGCAGGGAAAGAAATACAGTCCCATGTTGTTTCTCTGCAGAAAACATTGAACAACACAAACTGACAAGATCGTAGATTAGATTACTGTAAAGATTCTAAGAGATCTCTATCTAGATCAGTGCCCAACATCATAATTTTAAATTTTTTTACTAGATCTAGGTGGGCCGTAAATTCATCTTAAGTAGACTAGTTTACAACTCGTCAAAAGGATGCAAATGATACTAAAGAGATGTAGCCTACATACAGCTCCTAGAATCTAGATCCAGCTTCTAAAACAGTAAAAACCAGAATGACGTTCTAACTCAGTATCAATAGGGGCCTATATAGATACATTTGTATTGAAGCACTCTATTAACACAATGCTGATAACTAGACCTATACCTAATATATGAACATAACAGTCTTACTAGTCTATTGCAAAACGAGATTAAACACCAAATTTAGAATTTCTGGGAAACCACTACAGTACCCTCCATTCAATTGTGTATTTAGAAGGCACACAGTCATGAGAAGTTAATACGTTAAAACGGGGGGAAAAAAGTATTGAAAACTAGATCTAGATCTAGATCTAGATCTACATTAAAAATGATAATAGTTGGGTAGGGCCTAGATCTAGGTCTTTCAAAAACTAAATCTACATTTTTTTTCTATGTCTAGATCTAGATCTAGATACGTCAAGAGCAAACAAACAAAAATCAAATTTCTCAAAATGGAAATTTCATTTTGCGGAGAAACTGTTCATATAGCTCTAGTCTATTCGAAACCCCGCACATTGAGGTAGTTGAGAGCTGAAAATAAGTAAGCTTAGATCTATTTCTTTCTCTACAGAGGGAGGGTGAGAATTCTCTCCCTCTCTCCGGGTTTAACGTCTCCTAGGTTCCCCTGGGGGATCCTATACGGCGACAGGCGGCGTTGACAGAAGACAAAAGATCGGCAAGACATGATAGATCCTATGCTTGTTCATTCTATTACTACGAGGCTGGTCCTCTTATGTATGGGGATCCCTAATTTTGAGGTTCTGTAGTGGAAAGGGGGGATAGATTGAGACAGATAAGACAAACCTTCCCTTCTACGCTAGGGGGACGGGTGAGGTTAGGTTTATACATTTAATTTTTTTTGTGTGTGTGAGGCAGGAGATTGAAGAAGTAGGTGCAACTGGTATGGCTGCATAGTTAGTACCGGGGGTATTACCCTATCGGTATTCTAATTTAGTATTGTTCCCCCATTCCCTATATGGCCGTGGCTATTGCAGCTCCTACGATCGCCACCTACCCACCATAGCCACGTTTTTTTTTGTTTTTTTTTTGTTTTGTTTTTTTTTTTTTTTTAAAGTATCCCTGGTGCCTATTTTTCCATTATGGTTATCGTTACCCTATTTATTAACACCCATGTCATTAATGTTACCACCCCACTACTACCCCTATCACTACCATAATATTGCCTAGGGCACGATTATCACTAGGATGATACCTGGTGGGATAGGAGGAACAAAAAAAAGAGATTGGTTTTATGTGTGGTCCGTACCGCTATGAATGCTGAACTTTTACAGAGATCTAGAGAATAAACTGGAAACAGTAGAAATGTGGTGGATAGGAATAGTTTTGAGAATAAAGCACATGAATAAGTGATGGATATTTTGGGATAAAAAAGATAGTTATTCATAACAATATAGAAATACAGTTTAAATTTGGCGAAATATAATCCGAGCTGATGGACTGGAAAAAAGGTATTATTATGTATAACCAAAAAAAAGGAAATGAACAGGAGAGTTGGACCACGCACAAAATATAAAGCCTAAACATTGACTCTACGAGCCCGAAGACATTAATACCAGAAAACTCGCCATAGAACCATGGACACTCAGAGACATACAAGTAGACACCCAGCTAAGCCAAATACTGAGTAAAAAGACGGACGGACAAGACAAACTCAAAGCACTAACCCTGGAACACTTAGATGAAAACTACAGTACAAGAACAGTAAAAAAAATCTATACAGACGGGTCCAAGAAAGGAAGCATTGTTAGCTTAGGAGTCTACAGCAAAGACTTGGACCTAAAGATCAACAAAAGAATAACGGACAATAACAGTACTACAGCAGCAGAATTAGCGGCCATTGACGAAGCTATAAAGACCATCCAAGAAAAGAAGATAGAAAGCGAAAACATAGTTATACTAACGGACTCCCTGGCAGCAACGATCAGTATAAAAAAAACCCAAACAAAACCAACGCCAGGCAAGACCTTACAGAGTCGATCAACATTAGAGCAAACGATCTCCAAGAAAAGAATCAAACCCAAGTCCAGATCTGCTGGATCCCAGCCCACTGTAACATCGAAGGCAACGAAAAAGCCGACAAACAGGCAAAATTAGGTCTCAGCTCCAAGACACGAAGAAAAACAGGACTGGGCCCTAGTGAAGTTCCGTTATTCTTTTGTTGATCTTTAGATCTATTTCTGCGTTCCCCTGAACTATTAGTATTACGGCCGTGGACTCGGGGGTGGTGCGTGGAGAGTTTTTTATATTTTTTATCACAACTTGTCCTTTCGTTTCCAAGTTGTGTGTCTCTCATGTTTTCCGGTTTTGTTTTTGGTGTAAACAGAAAATTTATCCGGGTCCTTTATTAAATGGTGGATAGGTGTTGTGTGGTTAAAACGAAGGAAAAACTGTTCCTATCGTTAGGACTGAAATTTGCCCTAGAGCTGCTCCAATACAACACTATTCTAGTAGATATTCTGAATTATGTTCCGAATTATGGATATTAGGAAGCGTCGAAAATATACGAGGAAGAGTTGTAATACACACATAGGTTTGGATGTTATTAAACAGTACTTATTACATGGTGCATATCCTCATGGGTCAACACCGTCTGATAAGCGGTCTGTAAGGAAAAGGTCCCAAAGTTTCAAACTCTCTAATGGTGATGAACTTTACTACGTAGTGAGGCAAAAACACGTAGAGGGAGAACCACCCGATGCAGATACCCAAGAAAGCGAACCGAATCTTCGGAAAGCCATTATCTCTGTTAAAGACCAGCTATCAGTAGCATATGCCGTGCACCTGCAAGGAAATGGGGGTGAGCGTAAAATTTAATTATAAATTAAAAAGTTTTTAATAGATCTAGTTCTATTTCTTATTTCTTGAAGTTATCACTATAGGCCTCTGCATCGATTCGAGCAAATCTCTATATATATATATATATATAGCCTATATATATATATATAATTTAAATATTAGCCTATAGAATCTATAGATGATTATGGTTATAAATATAATATGATGTTGTTTGTTAGATCAAATCAATTTCTCCACGGCCCACCTATATTTCTCGATTAAAGGTAAAATTTAGACCTGTAGTAGATTTGATTACAGTGGAAAGCTAACAAAACTCAGTTTTCAAAACAAAGTTTGACCATTCAAATTTTTCAAATTGCACGAGAATCTTATTATTGTTTTTTTGGCTCTTTTAAAAATAAAATAGACTCAAAATTCGAAATTTTTATACCAAATTTAGCACATTTGTGGTTCAGACATGCCCCACTCTGTTATTCGAATCATATTGATTCAAAGTTTAGATCAAATCCTAAGCAATTTAAATTATTAAGGTTTTCACTATAGATGCAACTTTACAAGCATGGAATGACGTGCATCTTGTGCTTTAAAGTTTAATGTAGTTGCCAACCAGTACGTACATGATAAATGGATTAAGCGAGTACGTCCGTCCGTATCTGGTTGAAAAAATACATACATGTATACATGTATTTGACGGTATCCAGCTAAAAATTGGGTGTTTCTTCGATCGCTCAGTACGTAGTAGTTGTCATTTTCGACAATAACGCCCGGTTAGCCTAGCAGTTTACTGGGCCCATTCAGTGATTCACGTTTTTAAAGTCACATTTAAGTGCTCCAAGTCATTGCAAAAGTAAAAATTAAATTTACAAAGAAGACAAAAATAACAGAAAGAATGGTGAACGATGCTCCTGAAATTTTCAGCCAATGTTTCTAATAAATTTGACAGAGAATATTTGTTAGGAGATGTGCAGGAGAAGAACACTTGAGTGCAAAATAGCGAAAGAGACCTGACTAGAAGGGCAGTGGTCAGAAATTGAGAGCAGTCATCTTGACAAGAATCCTAAAGATATGCACAAAAAGATATTTAAGGAAGCTTCTAGTGCAGCTTCAGGTTGTATAAAGTCAAAAGATGGAAAGATTCTTGTGGAAGAAGAAATCATTAAATGAGAGATAGTCGGTGAGAATATATAACAGAATTATATGATGATGAAAAAGATGAAGGATTTGCAATTAATTAGGAAATACAGGTTTAGGTTGAACATGCATACGTTAAAAATGCGTCTAGGAAAAGCCACTGGGCCTGAAGGCATAGAGATGTTAAATTTGAAAAAAGTTTGTCTTTATGACTCGGCCAATAAAGCCAAGAGCCACAGAATATGAATCACACAGAACGATTTATAAAGCCTAAAATTATGTTGCAGGTGATAATGATGAGGGCCAAAAATAAATTGACTATACAAAGGTGTTTGATAAAGTGAGACATCATGCAATTTCTAGAGGTATAAAGACATAGGCAGAAAGGATCTAGAAGGATAATCAAACAAAAGCCATTGGGAGCGAACAGCTGTACAGTTAGATTAAAAAATGAATGCCGGCCAATAAACTGTTCAAAGCGTAAGACAGGATTGTGTACTATCATCAGATCTCTTCTCCCTGTACATAATGCAGTGAATACATAATGTGATCAACTAAAAATTAACCAGGATTACAAGCGGGCGGTCATACCGTCAACAACATCAGGTGTGCTGTTGACACTGAACTCAAAGCAGAGATTAAAAATGATCTTTAGGCTTTATTGAATACCATCGTGAAAGAAAGCGAGGAGAGAGAGGTTTAAAAACGAAAATAAGACAGAGGAAACGTTGGTGTCCAGGTAAAAAGTTATTCCTACATGCGTTTAAAAGTACAGACTTATGAGGTAAAAAGTTATATTTCCACATGCATTAAAAATTGGGACTTATGAGGTAAAAAGTTATTCCTACCTGCCATTTAAAAGTAGGGACTTATGAGTCACCCCAGATGGAAAAATTCAAATATTTAAGGGCAATAATAACAGAAAACGGTAAAGGCGAAACTGAAAAGGAAAAGCTAAACAAAGATTTCAGGAAATAAAACATATTCTTACTGCATGTAATAGCAAGTTAGCCCTTAAGTTGAGACGAGGGCTACGGTGCTATGTACATCCAGTCCTTATGTACGGAAGCGAAACTTAGACACTAAGCAAACAGTTGAAAAGACGTATCACAGAAACTAAGATGTGGTTCATCCGAAGAATGCTCAAAATGTTATGGACGACGAGAAAAGTGTCTTAAGAGAAGCAGGCACCCGGTTAAATCTCCTCAATAAAATCAGGACACGACAAGCACAATTCGTTGGCCGTGTCATGCGCAGAAATAGTTATTACAATTGGTAAAATGAATGGAAAGAGAGCGAGCGGAAGACAGAGAGAAAAGATTTGGGATGGGCTCGAAGGATGGATCAGTGGAAACAAAGGGGTTGATTGATCTTATTGCGAAATGCGATGACAGAGAGATGTGGAGGGGCGTCCTTGCCAACAACAACCAGCACTGCACTACATGATGATGATGATAAAGTACCCCCATAATTATGCTTTGTGGCACTGGCATTGGTCGAGTCTCTAATTAACTTTTAGATTAATCTTTCACTTGCGTCTCTTTTTGGTAAAAATGTGGTAATTAGTGTAACACTTTAGCATCAAATATGCTTCCACCAACTGAGATAGGTCCATTCGGAAACCCCTCGTGTTTACAGGTGCCAGGCAGAGAGTTTGTTTCCAATAAAAATCCAGTTTTTCCTGGCAACCAGTTAGACTGGTTTTGACTTTTTTATTACTGTAAACCATTTTCACTGTCACAGTTCTTACTCTCGCAATTGTAGAGCTAGGCACAATCGGCTCGCTGCCACTCTTTCATAGACACTTACTTCAATCATTTTTGATTTTACTCAAAGATGTAATACATACTGTACAAGACCTTTGATTTTACTTTACTACACGGCAGTAACTGTATTCCTCTTGGGTCTATTTTTAGTGTGTTTATTTTATAAAATTTAAGCTAAAAACTATTATTTAAACTAAGAAGAAGAATTATAAAAAGTCATCTTAACATCCACTATTTGTTAAAATATCAAGGAAAATTGGTTATTAAAAAAAAAAACCCACCTAACTCTGGGCTAATTTATTGAAATTCTCTTCACGCTTTAAAACTTGGCCAAATGATCTTTATTTCGATATTAAAGTAATCCCGAAAGCATTTGTCACCATTCTATATAAATCTTGCTAAAGATTCTATAGATATATATATAAATCTCACTGAGGAAGCCTGACGACCGACCCATGGCCTGGTGAGCGCTTTGGTTTGCGTGACAATGAACAGTGCCTATTTAACTATGGAAAGCAATTTCTCCATTACTCTAAATATAGATATTTTCAAACCGTCTATTTTTCTGCTTAGCACGCCTTCACATCTACAGCTGTTTGTTGTCCTAGCCGCTGTCTTGGTCCTTGCTTATCGTGGCTTATAATTGTCATCGGGATCCGGGAGCATGGATCCAATCTAGATATCTGCTATTTCAAACGGGTGATTGCTGTTGTTACTCTTCCAGCCTGCCTCTACTAATGTGTTGCACCTGTAGCTAAACTGATGCTATCTTTTATATTACAAGTACTATTTTTATCGCAGTCAGTGGTTTAGAAAGCCTTAGATTTTGGTCATTTTCGTACATTTGTGGTCTTTTTGGAGACACTCTATTTGTCGTATTTCCCGTTGCTGATTTAGACTGGTACAAGTAACAAATGTACCTCCAAACAAACCTTTCTGTTGTGATGAAGTGGAACTGCATCTCGTGAAGTTGAATCTAGATATAGATAGTTACAGTTAGCTTTATGTTTTAAATCTAGTTGATATCCGATGGTGTGGATCTAGATTTAATCTAATTCTGTGATATAAATCGGGAATTACATATATAGTTGAGCTTGAGGGGCAAACTGGCTCATGTGACAGAGCGTCTGGTTCTCATAAAGTGCCTAGTTCAAAACCGACGACAGGGCAAAGTATTTGTTGGATTTTGTCTCTTACTGTTAGTTCAGTCATTGACAATGGTATTAGTCCTTGATTTGGATATGTGTACTTTTAATAATAATGTCAGTTTTTTTAACATGTCTATAGATCTCGATTGCAGTAGTTGAGTAAAAGAAAAACTGGAAAATTTATTAACCCCCCCTCCAAATCCTATATATAATGGACAGTTAATGTTAATTTAG
>RQTK01001017.1:0-25575 GCA_003991915.1 Elysia chlorotica | reverse complement strand
GGGGGGGGGGAGAGAGTAAAATTTGTGCTTTTTATTCATTTAAAAATCTTAATTTTTCACAGAAAAGTAAAATGTAAGTCAAAGTGACATTTCAAGGTCAATGCCTCATTTGCAAGCATTTTCAATGTCAGCTGCGTTCATAACACAAAGAAATATATATATATATATCCCATATTATTTATAATTTATACTAGGCCTACATTGTTATAGCTGCTGCTCCTCCTCTATTGCAGCACCTCCATTTCCTCCTCCTCCACCTCCCCCAAATCCTTCCCCTCACTCAGCTGTCCCCTTTATCTTCTCAGCCTCCACCTCCTCCTCCTCAGATTCCTAGGTCTCCTCCAACATCTCATTATCTCCACATTCTTTCCAGAAACGAGAGAGAGAGAGCAAAGCAATTTAAAAAGAAAAATCTTTTTACTCCATCCTTTGGTTACTGATGCTATTACATATTAGAAACACATAGATCTTTTATCAAAATTATGTATGAAAACACAATTTGAGAAGGAGCATGATGTATATGCCTATCTACAGACTTACTCCAGCTCTCCTGGTGTCTATAGATCTGTATGCCTTTAAATTGTAAAAAAAAAAGTGGGGAATCATTTGGTAATTTTTATGAAATTTGTTAAATTTTCTATAGATTTTTAAAAAAAATTTGCAAAAAGTAGCAAAATCAACAGAAGTTGCAAAAAGTTGAGATTTGACCAAAATTTCTTGGGAATAAAGGTAAACATGCTGACTCCTCCTATTAATTTGACCCGATCTTGGGTATGAGATAGAGAGATAGTTTGGTATGACATAGAGGATATATTTCTACTGTTTACAAGATGCAGTATGGTCTTTATATTTAAGTTTTTTGGATTTGAATTTTGCGAGTTGACACAGCAGATAAAAGCAAATCATTCACTTTGAATGCAGTGGTGTTAGTAAAAATAAAAGTCTCTTCAAATTTGTAAAAAAAAACGAAATTTTCCTTGAATATTTGTTATTACAATATTCAGATTTTTGTTTTAAGTGGTCCATCTTATATTATGGTATGTTGCATTTGTTTTTATTTAAATTTATAGAAATGGCACGCGTAAAATTCAGGTTTATGAAATATCTGAAACTCCAGAGTTCAATGAGTTAAATCATTGAGGTTGATGTATTTCATTTTTTTTTTTGGAGGTAAAAAAATCATTACAATCATTGTCATCTGTGCCTGTAATTAATTGTGTGCACAATTGTAATTAATATTACACTTTCCTCTTAGGTAATCACATGGGGACTGAAAGAACCCTTTCAGCGTTGTCATCCAAATATTATTGGGTTGGAATGGCAGCAACAGTCAAAAAGGTTCTCAAAAATTGTGTTGTATGTCTTGCAAGTCGTCCAGCGATGTCAAACCTTTCTACAGACTTTGAGGATGACACCTCTTTCTCTCAGACTTGGGACCCAAGTTCACCCTTGCTGCTGGTAAAAAGTGTTGGAGCAGAGCAAAAGGAGACGGATCCTTTTGATTCCCAAGAATTTGGTAATAGCAGCAAGTGCAATCCTAAAGGACAGAGTCAGTTTCAAGTGACAGATGAGTTCACAGGACCAAAGGAAATTGATTCTGATCTGACTTATGACTATGACTCTGCTGTTCCTGATAGAATATTTGATACAAGAGTTGATATTCATCGAGCAAGAAGATTCTGGCAAAAGGTATTTTCTATTATTTTTATTATTAGTATTACGTATAATAAATTAATATGCTAGATTTTAACAATTGGAATAAAATTAATGAAATGTCTTACAGTTGTACTGACTAAAGTCAAAACCATAGCTTTTTCCATACCATTACCAGTACTAATTCAGTTGTACAGCACACTGATAATTTGTAGGCATATGGTATTACTAGTAGTAGTATCGTAACAACTGTAATCTGTCCATCGCAATAGAATTATATTCAATACTGTTTCCTTTTAAAATTGAAATTAAAAAGATTACAGAGTAATAATGTAAATGTGCTAAACATAAACGTACAATCATAGGATACAGTTTTTGTCTCTTGGCTGATTTTTTGCCCTGCACAGTGTTTCCAGGGGAGTGGAAAATAGGTAGGAAAGGAAAATAGAAATCTGATATTAAAAAAAAAAATCAAAAAAAAATCTAAAGCACGTATATCAGGAAAAATGAAATTTAAAATGTAGTTGCTGTGTAAAACTCTAGATGCTTTCAGGAGAGCCCAAAAAACTAAGTCCAAAGAAACTTCTTGAGATATTATAAAGACATGAATCAGAGAAATTGAGCATAGCACCTGAATGATTTATAAGAAGTTTGATAATTTTTTTCAAAAACCAAATTTTGCAATTGGGTAAGTCATTTTTTCTCTTAAGCTTTGTTACAATCAAACTCATAATTCAAAGTCGTTCAGTTTGGTTTCTCTTACTTCAAAGCTTGCACCACCAATTTTGTACATTTTGCAGCTGTTTCGTCCGTCTGGTTACGGAGCCCTCACTCGGAGGGGTGAAAAGAATGGTAGCCACTGCCTGTCTGTCGTGCGTGATACATCAAGAGATTGCTAAGAACAGGCCTTTTCTCTTTGTCCTGCTTTGTCTTTTGTCCCACTCTCTTTTGTGCTCCTATTGTTCTATCAACCATGGAACCGATATACATGTGTATCTCAAACATTAAATAGACACTCTCCTCTCGAAGATATGGAGCTCGTTTAGAAAGATTCAAAGAAAAAATATCCCCTCCCCATTAAAACAGCTAAAAAATACTGATGGATCACATGTGGAGGAGGAACGGAAAATTGCAAATGCACTAGGCGCTGCATTTTACCAGAATCCTCCAACCATCACTACTACCGGTACCCTACATTTCAAAGTTAAAAGAGCAGCTTGAGGAGAAATCCGTTGACGTCTCCCCAGACTGCTCTAAAGATCATAAACCATTCAGAGACTTCAATCATTCTCTATAAAAGAAATATGATCCACCCTTAAACTTTTGAAGGAGATGGATGCAGGCCTGGATCTCCTGTATAGAAAAATTCTGAAATATCTCTTAATTCAATCTCTTCAAATCCTGTTACAGCTGTTAAACAAAATTGGGGCGTCATGTACTTTTCCAGAGTCCTGGCGCCAAGCTACAGTTATCCCCATTTCAAAACCTAGAAAAGACTTAAAGAACCCACACAATTAACAAGCTGCCTCTGTAAACTATTCGAAAGAATGGTAGCCAGGCGAATACCTTGGCTTGTAGAAGTTAATAATCTCTCATCCAACTTCCACTGTGGATTTAGAACAAAAAGATGTACTACGGATCACTTGATCCGCCTTGAAAGATTTATTAGAGGGGCTTTTATCAATAACCAACACATGGTCGCTGTCTTCTTTGACCTAAAAGAAGCTTATGGCACAACCTGGAAGTATTTAAAAAATGGGCCAACCTATCCATTATCATTAAAAATTTCAGAACTAATCAAAAGTTCTAAGTAAAAGTTGAATCCTCTCTGTCTTACTCTTTAAAGCAGGAGTAGGGAGTCCCCCAGCGCAGAGTTCTCTCACCAATTCTTTTTGGCATTCATATTATAAATTCAAGATTTTATTCAATAAATGTGACTTAAAAAACAATGTAAACTGCTCGTTGTATGTCGGCGACTTTATCGTCTGCTGCATAGCCTGTTCCATTCCATACATAGAGCGGCAACCTCAATTGGAGCTAACGCTCTTCAGAAATGGGCAGTCAAAAATTACTTCAAATTCTCCCCTCAGAGAGACAAACTATCCTTACAATATGCTGATATATGTACAATCTAAAATGTCACTCTGATAATCCTGCTTTTCACCCTGTTTTCCACCCAAGTTATGTAGAAAAATTCTAATCGTTTCTGTACGTGACTACCCATTTTGGAATCCGTGTTCAGCAGCTATTCTTGAAATCGACTTAGATACTAACTCTATTGAACAAGACAAATTTTTCGGAAATCCCTCTGTGGACGCTGGAAAGACGTGGAAGCATTCTTTACCTGGAAGCTCTCCAGAAGGACAAAACCCCTCCAGAATCATACAGAGAAAAGTTCGAACAAGTCATAGAAAATCATTCATACCATTATCTACTTTTCACGAAGGGTCTAAAGATGAGACCTGCGTCGGAGCTGCCTGCCACTCATTCCCAGCAGATAAATGCTGCAGAGGCATTTGCCCTGTGCATGGCATTCGACACTGTCTCCACCTCAAGAGAAGACATATTTTGTATCCTCTCTGACTCGCTTTCCCTGGTG
Organism: Elysia chlorotica; assembly: GCA_003991915.1. Classification (NCBI taxonomy): domain Eukaryota; kingdom Metazoa; phylum Mollusca; class Gastropoda; family Plakobranchidae; genus Elysia; species Elysia chlorotica. Next base: position 21,323 of record RQTK01001017.1, on the reverse strand, counting down.
AAGGCGGTCGGAGAGGCAAACTTGAAAAATTCGAACAAAATTTCAATTTGATTTATTGAGGAAAATTCATGGACTACAGAAAAATGGTAATAAATTACTCTCTGCTGGATCCCGGTCTATATTGGAATTGATTATTGAAGGAAATGAAATGGCTGCAGATGCCTGCATGCATCATATGGAAAGCCAATCTTACATAATTTAATAAGAGACACCTGGAGGGCTCGATTTAATAACCTGACAAACAACAAACTACACTGTTCAACCTTTTAAGTCACTGAGTGTCTTAGGCTGTGTAAGACAAGAACAGGCGGTACTCGATCGAGTCTGACTGCGACATTTTCATCTTACCCACGCCTTCACGGGGAAAGAAATCTGTACCTGCTTCCAAACCTTTTAGAGAGCATATAATTACTTTCTTTAGTCCTCAGTGCCTACTGAGGGATCTGAAGGATATTGGTGTGTATACTAAGATAAATCTATGATAATCCTAGACATTGATCTTTTAAACCACTGTATATGCCCTTTACTTTTAATCAACCTTTTTATGGACAATCTTTATGCTTTTGTGACTAAGAGAGATAAGGAAGTCACCGCTGCTACTAGTAAAAGTAGCATTACAGGGATGCCGCTTTCCCCAAAATTCCAGAAATATAATTTGGGTCCGGATCCTCCGGAAAATTTTCAGACTCTCTAGTCAGATGCCCGGAAATCTTTTTCCACGAAAATTCCGGAAAACCGGCGAGACCGTCATATTAAAAAAAAAATTTCTGGAAAAGAAATGTCCGTTACTATAAATGTGCCTTTCAGCACCCATTGCTTGCACAAAGCCTAGATACAATAACGAGGACCATTAGGCTTATTTTTTTTTCAACTGGCATATGAGAGTTTATCTCCGAACCCAACTAGCACTAGTAGCAGTTAACTGGCGAGTCCGTGGTCACACCTCGCATACTTCGGTGTGTTTTTAAAAGTGAAAATTATACGCTGTAGTGTTAATTTCGAAAACGTGCCCTTCTGAACGTCTCCACCGCTTAAAGCAAAACAATGTTTTTTTCTGACGAAGTAGCTTTCAAGTTTTCGAGTACGAAAAATTAAAGCAAAGAACAATGTTTTTCGACATGCGATGTCTCTTCGTTGTTTATTAATTTTGCATAATACTGTTTTATCGGTATCGGTACTGCAGTTGACCTCATCCGGGTTACCGACTTGACCCTCTAATTTATCTGATCGGCATTGTTTATTCTTCCGAATAATACCGATCTTTCCATCTTCATCCTGTCCTCGTAGTTTTTTTTTCTGACAAATCGATTCCAGCAAGGGTGTGTTTGATCTGACTCGGGTCTATTCGTTATTTTCATGACGGAGCCTTGGTTTGTGCAATGTATGTTTCAAGTTAAAGGTTCCAACTCTCCTCTTAGTACTGCTGCTAATCCAAAACCTGTTCTGTCCGTTACATTAACACATTTTTACAAACCTTTCCACTGCCCTTTACAAACCTATAGCAAACTGGGATTTGCATGCAGCATCTATCGTCTCGTCAGCTTAAACACACACACAGTTAGATGATTTAACGTCCTTCCAAAGTCATCAAAAAAAAAAAAAAAGAAACATCGTAGATACAGTCTAAAATTCATTTTGTGTTTCAGCTTGCATTGCTGTTGCATTCTCTAGTAAATGCCCCTTAAGAGAGCCGTCTGAATTAGATAAACGATTCAATAAATCTAGAAAAACTCTTTATTATCAGCGACATCCCTCTCGTTGTGACTCCGAACACCAAGTTCGTGACTTTCACAAAATGTTAGGCAGTCAATGATTTTACTTAGAATATATCTATTTTTATACACTTCCTTGTTGGGACGCTCTATAGATGCCCCATTTGGCTTATTATGAAGAGGTGGAAAGCATTAGGGTCAATTTATGTATAAGGAATACGAGTATTTACGACAAGGACGTTGGGCAAATTCACATTAGTCCAGCTTGGTGAAAGGAGACTATTCGGCACTGCGATGTAAAAAATTGGAACAGTGTGCCGCTGCTCTCCGCGCACCGTTGTAAATCTCAACCACGACGCGCCCAGTAAGAGCGTACTATGGTTTAATCTCTTTTAATTGCAGATTCTGACGGATACACTTATTGTTGATTTTAATTTTATGTCATATTATTATTTACATTGTATTTTTGTGAAACAACCCCATTTTAGCGTGACAAGTCGGGCACTGCCCAACCTGCCTAGAGGCACCAGCCGCCCTTGAGTGTAATTTTATATTTTGTCTTAAGACATCATGATGATCATGGGCACAATAGCCATGTTGACATAGCGTAAAAACAAACTCACTTTAGAAGAAATGGGGTTGCAAAAGGGTTCCCGTAAAAAAGAAAACAACAAGAAAATTCCATTTATGTGCATTCTTAAACAAGGTAGGCAGCTCTCCATATCTTTGAGGGCAGCGCAGTGGCCCTGGAGTAGAACACCGGCTTCCGATGCAAAAGGTCTGTGGTTCGAGCCCTGGCGATTTCGCTCCCTACTTGTTGGGTCGGTGTCAGTTTAATGTGACAGGCTCAGACAGGAGTCATGGTATCCCCGCCATGTCTCGTGTGTGGCAGGCAGCACATAAAATTGTCAGACGTCAGTCTTGGGCCCGTACACAATATAGCCTATATAGTGCTGATGTTGGACGTTTAACCAACTCAACTACATGTCATCATATCTTTGAATTAAGACGATTCACATATCATGTACCTGGACGAAAGTGTTAAATTAACGCTTTTGTTTCAGGTACCTGTATATCATCTGTGATTTAAAGTTCTAATCGAATCCCCAGCAATTCCTTTGCATGATTAATCAACTTGATTTTTCTTGTGCGCGATTTTTCGGATATTAGGAGAAAGATGTGTATAATAATGTTATAAATGTTTGGGGGGGGTGAAGCATTTTAATATCACTTTTTTGGACATAGAGGGATCGTTGAAAATGTTTTTAAACTTATTACCAATAGTGCTGTTTGTTTTTTAATTCTTTGTCGAATGAAGCTTCAAGTATTTTTCTACTTTTCTTTTTTTGTTTCCCCTCACAAATAACTTTAAAGTTGTAGAATAAATGAACATTTAAAAGGATCCTGTATTTCAGGTGGAGCTTCAAATTCTTGGGCCCTTTCCATTCAAGAGATCACATTCACAGTTTGTTGTTGCTGCACTTGATTCTTTTTCTAAATGGCCTGAGGTGCAGGCCATGGAGATTATTGATGAAAAGACTGTGTCCAGGTTTTGTCTGAAACTTATTGCAAGGTATGGTCTTGTCTCAATGGTCACCTGATTTCCTAAAACTAGAAATTAAGCCATGGCTTTATATTAAAAAAGCTAACATAGTGTATAAATTAGACCCGAATTAGGTAGTAATAAATTAACTACAGAGATTCTTTTTTTCTAAATTATTTGGCATTCATTTGGTAACCATTGTTACCAAATAAGTTTGTAATTCTTGATCTAATTGAATGTTCCAAGACTTTGAGCATCGCTCAAATGGTCTAATGTTAATGTAATCTTTTTTTCAGAAGACTTTCTAATTGAGATTGACCAGCATTCATGTTTAAAATGTGTATTGTAACACAGCAGTAGATTATAATACTATAATATAATTAAGGAGAAAACATATCGTACGACCAACGTTAACTGGAGAGTTTTGCAGTAAAGAAATAGTAGTAATTATTTAAAAAATAATTTTATATACATTTCTTTTGATTGTCCATCCTTTCAAGCAAGTGACAGAAAAATTAAAAATATATGTATATATAATTGTAAGGAAGTGGCTATATGTCCGGTAGTCTTGGGTTGGAATTGCTTGTTGTTCCAACTAGGATTGGTTAGGACAACTTTCTCAGTTATATTATGATATGTTTAAATCTGAAGGTGGCACCAAATATTATTTGTATTATTATTATTATTATTATTATTATTATTATTATTATTATTATTATTATTATTATTATTATTATTATTATTATTATTATTATTATTATTATTATTATTATTATTATTATTATTATTATTATTATTATTATTATTATTATTGTTATTATTGTATCCTTATCATTATCATTATCATTATCATTATTATTATCGTTATTGTTATTGTTATTGTTATTGTTGTTGTTATTGTTGTTGTTGTTGTTGTTGTTGTTATTATTATTATTATTATGAAGTGTCTTTCGAGACTAGTCTCCATAGCCCAGCGTATAGGGAGATCAAGATTATTATTATTATTATTATTATTATTATTATTATTATTATTATTATTATGAAGTGTCTTTCGAGACTAGTCTCCATAGCCCAGCGTATAGGGAGATCAAGAAAAAGAAATGAAAAAGAAATTATGGCGTGCTCAAGCGCGAGGACGGCACTTTTGTTTTCCTAGGTTTCCCCGATCTATTTTTACTCCCTAAGCGGCTCCGTCCTACCCCTTTTTGGTCTCGCTCTGTCTCTTCTGTGTCTTACTAGCTTCTCCATCCTAGATCTAAGTAATGAAGAGTAGATCTATAATAGGTCTTGTATAGTAAATCTAGTGTATATCAGGGGCGGAGACAGCTAGAGAGAAGAGAGAGATTTAAAAATAAGAGAGAGACAGAGAGAGGGGGGGGGGGGGGGGGGGGAGGTCGGAACGGGAACAATAATAATAATGAAATAATAATAATAATAATTGGTGCCACCTTCATATTTAAACACATCATAGGTTCCAGCTGTCACAACCAATAGCTGGATCACCAAGCAATTCCAACCCAAGACTGCCAGAGGAATAGCCTGTTGGCTATTTGCCCGGTTACCGGAGGAAAATAGCCACTTCCTAAATGTAATTACAAAGCACTTGTTAATTGGGACTGAGAATACATTCATTCACAAATCAGCTATCTGCAGTAACTTAGAGTAAATTTGACAGGAGAAGGAACAATCTTATATATATAAATTTAAACATTTTGAGGCATATTAAGTTTTAAACATATTGAAGTCGTTTTTGTCTGAAATATTGCCTTTGTTACTTCTAGACAGCATGTAGCTGGTTTGTGAATTATATTCAGATGGCAACTTATTGCAGGTGTCCGTTTCGTAAGTTTTATCTTTTTAGACCGAGGCCCAGCATGCGCTTGTATGTAGCCAGTCTAGCTGTTCTGTCTCAATATTAAATTAACTGTATTTGCGGGCTTGTTTGTGTGCATAGTTTTTTATCTCTTGATAAATTTCGGTTTGTTTTTTACAGTCACGCATCACAGCTCGATGTAGTTCATTGCACTTTACATTGGCAGTGCCTTTAAGGATTTTAACTGAGTCTACAGGTTTTGCAACGATGTTCCAGGATCCATTTTTTCGACTAGAAATCAACTTAGACACTAACTCTATTCAAGAAGACAAATTTTCGGAAATTCCTCCCTGGACGCTGGAAAGACCAGGAAATTCCTCCCTGGACGCTGGAAAGACCAGGAAGCATTCTTGACCTAGCAGCTCTCCAGAAGGACAACCCCCCCCCCCCCCCTTCTCCCAGAAGTATATAGCCCTATAGAGAAAAGTTTGAACAAATCATAGAAAATCATTTCGATCACTATCAGTATCTACATTGTACTTTTCACTGATGAGACCTGTGTCGGAGCTGCCTGACACTCATCCTAAGCAGATAAATGCTGCGGGGTGAGTGCGAAGGCAGTGCGGAGGCAGTGGCCCTGTGCATGGCACTCGACACTGTCTCCACCTTAAGAAAAGACACATTTTTAATCCTCTCTGACTTGCTCTCTCTGGTGAAAGCGCTGCGGGAGGCAAACTCCAAAAATTCTAAAATTCTCAAAATACTAGAACAAATTCACGAAATACAGAATTGTGGTAAGAAAATTGTTCTCTGCTGGATTCCCAGCCATGTTGGAATCGAAGGAAATGAAATGGCTGATGAGCTCGCCAAAATCGGGCTCGAACTTGAACCAGCTCAGTTGCAAATACCAGCATCCGATGCTAAGCGGGTGAAAGCCAATTATACATACGTTTATAAGAGAAAACTGGGAAGCGCGATGGAACAATATCACAACCAATAAATTATACTGTGTCCAATTTCTCAGGCAGGACGACGAAACCAGGTGGTACTCGATCGAGTCCGACTTGGACACTCTCATCTTACTCACGCCTTTCTACTGAGTGGTGAAGAACCTCCACTGTGTCAAACCTGCAACTGTCAATTGTCCATTAGTCACATACTGGTTGATTGTCCGGTTTTTTACCGGGAAAGAAATTTGTACCTGGCTTCCAAGCCACTAGAGAGCATATTTACTTATGTTAGTCCTCAGCGCCTTCTTAGGTACCTGAAGGACATTGGTGTATATAATAAAATTTAACTGTGATAATCCTACACATGGATCTTTTAAACTACTGTATATACCCTGCACTTTTAACCAAACCTTTTAGTTTTACGCTCAATTTTTATGCTTTTACTACTCTGAGAGATAAAGGAATTACCGTTGCTACTAGTATAATGCATTAGCTGACTTGGGACATCATGGGCACAACATAGCCGTTACAGTGCTGATGTGCCATAAAAACAACTCACTCACTCACTCACCTATCACACACACTTTCAATCACCGGAACAGTTTATTTTCCAACTTTTAAATTGAAATTTAATAAGCTTGTGAAGTAGGACTAACACATAGATTTAGACATAGTTATTAATGTTAAAGCTAATTAAAATCCCAAGCTAGCCAGTCAGTCTAATTCCAAGCAACCGTTTGGACTTGTTTTCAGGGTGATACTGATAGTTACATAACATAAGTTTGGCTTATCTGGGTGCAAAAGATAGTGGATAGTTTGGAGTGACATACAACTTACAATGGGACTAGGTCTTAATGTAATCTATAACTGTATAAGTCTTGAAGTGATCACTGGCAGGAATGTAGTTTGGTTTTCCCTGAATCTTTTTTGGAGTGATAAAAAGTTAATTACCTGCCCTTGTTTGCTGGTTTATCTTTAATATCTTGGCAGTATGTGACGGAGAAAAAACATCAGTTTCCAATCATATATATAATATGTGAATAAGGGTCCTTTGTTGCATTTTTTAAAAGTGTTTTGTTGGATATTTTTTACACGTAGCAGATGATTAGGAGTTTCTGTAATCATTTTTTAAGTTTGGAAATTTTATTTTTTGCCATTGCTCATGTTCCCTCTATAAGGGTAAGATGGACTTGAACAGTACTTTGTAAAGTTCCATTGTAATGCTATTTATAAATATTCTCAAAACCTGTTTGATATTGTTGAGGCAAGGTCCAGAAATTATTATTTCCATTAAATCTAGTAAAGGGATACACCGCCATTAACAAAAATTTTTTTTAAGAAAGCCGGATTCCGACATGTACTTGAAAAATATGTACTTTCTCACAATAACAATTAACATGCTGTAAAAAAAATCTATGATTTTCTATTTCATTATTAGTTCATTTTTTTTCACCTGTACGTGTTGTTTTTATATTTTAAACTAACAGATATGGAGTGATGGAGCACCTGATTTTACTGGAGAATGATGATTCAGCGAAGAAACCACTAGACCCCTCTGGAGTTAGTCAGAATCTCCAGTCTTGCGGAGTAAATGTGACAAATGATGATTATAATCCAATGGGTAACTTGAAGAGTCTTTTCTTGACTATCTCAATAGTTGGCTTTGAGGGATAAAAATGATCGAATATACAGAGTACATCTACATCTTATGTAATCCTTTTCAAGTGTCGGAACAAAAATTTGTGTCAGATTGAACTTGCACCACTACTGACATGTGTACAACAGGGTTCCCAGCGGGTCAGGATTTGTTATTCATTTAAGGTCGGGAAAAAATGGGGAATTGGCATGTTCTGACTTCTTCAATTTCTTGACACAAGTCAGATGATTAGTCTATGCCATGAAAAAAAAATTCACCTAGATAGCATAGATAGGTTAACGGTGATTGCAGCCTGCCAGATGTTTCACAGGGAAGGTGATGCAGCAGTGACTACCGTATGTACTTTGTGTGTCTTAGCTTCATATCTAATTGATGTTACTATTATGCTGTTTCACCATGGCATTGAAATACACATACACAGATAAGGAAGACCTTTCAAATAGTCTTTATTTTGTGAAATTGGTGGCTTTAACCCGAGTTATGCTCGGGTAAAGTTGGACACACTGTGGCGAGGTTGGACTTAACTTTTGGGTGAACAAGATGGCAAATACAGTTTTCTCACAAGATAGATAAAAATACCCTTAGCACAGATAATTGGAGTTAATTCAGAAGTTTTACCAGAATATTTTTGTATCAAACTTGCAGGATTACAGTTGGTTGCTTAGCATCCAACATGAGCACTATATAGGCTATACTGTGGACGGGTCCCAAGCTGATATGGGACTGAGGAGCAGGAGGTCCAAGATTCAAATCTTTGGTGTCATCGCTTTTTTCTGCCCATCTCTGTAGGAAACCTATGGGACATGACATTTATTTTAAGATGTAATTTTTAGCAATATACGGCGCCAATATCTCTAGCATTAGTGCTCTGGATTGACAAGTAGGACGTCAAATGTTTCGATCCTCAGCTGGTATTTCCATTTCTGTATTGCAAAACTTTCTATTGGGGCTACAAGGGATCTAAAGGCATAACCCTTTCAGTCAAGAAACGCGCAGGAGGAATGTTGTTCCATGTAAAAAGGATTCGGACTGAAACATACCACACCCACAGCTATTTAAAATTAAACAAGTTTCATTGTGATCACCTGCAGGAAAAAAAGTAATTACTGTCTTCCTTTATCCCTCCCACACGATTAGTGATGATCGGTTAATAAAAAGCAGAAACAAACAAGATAGTGAAATCAACCAACTTCTCAACGCAATAGAAATATATATTTTTATGAACTTAGAAAAAGAAATAATGGAAAAAAAATATCTGTGATAACAGCCCAACACTCAAGTCAGTTAACCAGGTGAACAGTCGTGCCACAGTCGATTTTTTCACACCCAGTCACCTGTGCCAGACCTAGACTGGCAACTGGTCGCCTTCAAAGCGGCGCAGGGGTTAAGACTAATGCCTGACAATTTTATGAGCTGCCATACCGGGGTACAGAGACTGTAAGGATACTAGGGCTCCCTTTCTAGCCGTAACTTCCTAACGCTTAATAGTAAAGAAAGTTTTTTTTACATAATTATGATATTATTACCAGATCCTGGAAGTAAAGGCTTACTGAAAGGATCTGCGTGTAATGATATGAATTATGATGAGAATGAATATACCAACAAAATGTTGGCTGGGTCTGAAAAAGGTTTGGAATATATTTTTGGTTGGAAACCCAGAAATTTGTACCTAGCTTCCTTCAAGCCACTAGAGAGCATATTTACTTATGTTAGTCCTCAGAGCATACTTAAGTACCTGAAGGACATTGGTGTATATAATAAAATTTAACTGTGATAGTCCTACACATGGATCTTTTAAACTACTGTTTATACCCTTCACTTGTGACCCAAATTTTCATGCACAATTGTTATGTTTTTACTACTCAGAGAGATAAAGGAATTACCGTTGCTACTACATGTAGTATAATGCGTTAACTGTCTTAGGACATCACGGGCACAACATAGCTGTTACCGTGCTGACGTGCTGTAAAACAAACTCACTCACTCACTCTCCTTTTTCACCTATACTGTTTTCATGCTTTTTCTATCAGACCTGCCAACATTACGATTTGGGCATAATTTACTACCGGGTACTCCAAAGTGCGGCAAATTACGCCTTCCGAGCAGTCCTTGCCTTATTTTGAAGTGTCGAAAATTGCACGACCTATAACTTTAGTTTCTAGCCACTGGTTCAGATGTGGCCCAACAAAATCAACTTCATACAAACAATATAGGACTATCGATATCACCTACTCGATCATAGGGTACTTTCGTTTTCACTTACTTGTTTACTTGTTTACTTGTCCTATGGAACAGCATCCTTGCACAACGGGCAACCCCATACGTGCTCCGCTCCCCTCTGCAACACGCAACGAAGTGTGTCCAAACTGACAGTCCCCGTCAAGACTTGGTTGTGTACTCTGCGATCTTTCCCAACGAGCTGTCTTCTACGTCCCTCTCCTTTCCTGACCCCCAATTCAATCATCCTCTTGATGGCTTGCTGGTCCTCTGCCGCTGTGTCCTCTGCATTCCTCAAGTGCTCAGAGAGAGCCTTTAGCACTTCCTGCTTATCCAATCTGAGGGTGCCATTCACCGTGGCATTCCCGGCCAGCTTGTCTGCTCTCTCATTTCCCTTGACCCCCGCATGACCAGGGCAGAAGATCCATGTGATTGAACTGATTGCAGTGGGTCTGATGGCTGTCATCCATTCCATCCCTCGATCATAGGGTACTTTCGTTTTCACTTATTCAATACAATAACTAGTATTACCATTAGTTTTATTGGTTGATTTAACATATATCGATAGTCAAGTTTTTTTTATATTACTACTAATACTAGTGTAGGGTCATAATTTTTCGTTTAGGTTGTGTTCAATAGTGTAATACACAGTTGATATTATGTGCATTGCAAAGCATCAATTTCCATTGATCAACATTGTGACAGAGACAGTCGTAAGTTAAAGAAGTAAGGATTCGCCATCGTATTGCATATGAGGTCCCAGGTAAACGTGATGTGGGTGAGACTTGGTCAAGGTTTTTATTATCTGATAGGAAGAGGTTATCACTGGGAGTAAGGTATCGGTAAACCAATTTTAGATGTGCTAGAGCATTATATAATTTTGCTTTATTATTGTTCTTCTCTGATTAATCAGTCACAGTGCTTCACGTTTTTATGGTCTATGACCTGACTCAATTCACTGGTGCTTGTGATCAGTGCATAGGGATGTGCATGTTGCGCCCACATGCAATCAATGAGGTATGTTGAAAGGAGTGACTCCACCACAAATTTTAGATTGTGGCCCTAAAGTTTTGTGCTCGCACTAATCTGAGGTAGAGATACAGAAGCCTCCAATCTGCATTGAAGGTTGCCTTTCTTGTTTATCCATCGCTTGATGACACAGGGCAGGTTAGACTTCACACACCCCATGCCTGAGTATATTATACTACATGTAGTGACTGTAACCTAGTTGCTGGCGGGTGTATTTAGACCTTTCCCCATTAAACCAAAGCTTTTCATGCAATTGGGATACACAAAAAGAAAATTGTATTTTACTTTTGAGGAGTTTTTCTTTCCTCACCATCATATTATTCCTCCAAAAATTCTTAACTAAATTATATTGGCTTTGTTTATAGACCCCACGTCCATTTTATTCTCTTGGAAGCAGTAGAATGTTCAATGCACCAGTCAAACCTCAAAATCATGATGAAAATTAAACCGAAAGTACAGGGCAGTGATTGTTTAACCTAGGAACAAAAAATATGGAAGAAACGGGGGCTGGGGGTGTCAACTGGTTGTATTGTGGATCGTTTTAACCAAATGAAAGTCTAAGTATTAGGCCTATATCGTTCACATGAAACATGTACAGGTATGATTGATATACTTGTTTCTTTTTAGAATCCAATGAAGAATTCACACTTCGTTGAATAGAACCAGAAGATCATCTGATACACTGTATTAGGCCTATATCGTTCACATGAAACATGTACAGGTATGATTGATATACTTGTTTCTTTTTAGAATCCAATGAAGAATTCACACTTCGTTGAATAGAACCAGAAGATCATCTGATACACTGTATTATAATTATCTAGATCTAGATTTTCTACTCTAGATTAAAGCTCGATCACTGAGGCATAAATCTATGTAGACTTCAATTTACAAAGCATGGTTTATCCTTAGATTTATTTATATTAGGCTCTCTAAATCAAAACACCACAGAGGCAATATTGAGAGCTGCACTAGTCAGTACACCAAAAGGCTGTCACAGCAAGTACAAACCTCTTTGGAAAGACAAAATCCAGGAAGCAAGAAAAAGTTTAGAAAATGATCCAACACTGGAAAACAAAACAGCATTTTTTTTTAACAGAACTAGTGCTCAAATAAAACGAACAGTGAAGACAGCCAAACAGCACAAATGGGCAAACTCATGTGCTGAACTTGATCTCTCTAAAGATGGAGCCAAAGCCTAGGCCCTACTTAATAACCTTAGATCAAAATAGGAGGACAAACCCCAAACCAATGATATCAGACAGAGAAACTATAACAGAACATCAGAAGAAAGCAGAGGTATTTAACAGACATTTTGCACAAATATTAGTCAGAGCAACCAAAAACTCCCCCAAAACAAACAGAAAAAAAAAGTTAATGGAACATGCACCATCGGTAAACAGGTCAGTATTTGAGTGCGAGTTTACAGCGTTGGAACTTAAGAAGGCCCTCAAAAAACTTAAACTGCGGTTAAAGCACCCAAGTCACCTGGCCCTGACAAAGTACACAATGAAATGCTTACCCATTTGGGCCATAAAGGGAAAGAGACACTACTCCACCTTTTAAATATGACTTAGAAAACAAGTGAAATTCCTAAAACCTGGAGAAATGCCATACTATCCCCAATGTTGAAGAAAGGGAAAGTGCCAGAAGATGTTCAAAGCTATCACCCTATATCACTAACATCATGTATAGGTAAACTTATGGAGAGGATGGTAAATCACAGACTCTGCTGGTGGCTAGAAGTAGAAGTGTCTAAAATTTTCAACAACACTCAAGCAGGCTTCAGGGCAGGAAACAGGACAGACGACTTGCTGTTTAGACTCTCTCAATGAGTTATTGATGATTTTCAATAGAAAAAACACACAACAGCAGTGTTTGTCGACCTACAGCAAGCCTATGACAACGTCTGGCGGAAAGGCCTCTTCCTGAAAATGATGTCGTTGGGAATACACGAGAAAATGTACAAGTGGATTAAATCTCACAGGCAGAACAATACAAACAAAAATAAACAGTGCTAATTGCTATATCATCTAAAGAAGTAGTGGGAGAAGGATTGCCACAAGAATCATCCCTGAGCTGCAAATTGCTTCTTCTATTTATTAACGACGTCCCTGAAGTCCTGCAGACAGAAAAAGCTTTATATGCAAACGATCTTGCAATTTATCACAATAGCAATCACCAAAGAATAAGTGGATAAATCGCCAAAAAACAGTCTATTCACTTTTTACAAAAAGTTACAAGATAGCCCAATATCAACCAAAGATTATTTGTCAAGAAACAGAATTTAAAAAAGAAGAGGAACCCACTTACCTAGGGGTCACATTTGACACAAAAATGACATTCAAAAAACATCTTAGAAATGTGGAAGATAAAGCAAATAAACCTCTCAACCTCGTAAAACGACTTGCAAGCACATCATGGGGAGCTGACAAAAATACCCTCCGCCAACTCTACCTAAGCTATGTCAGATCAATCTTAGAATGTAATTTTAGTCCCCAGTCCATTTGCAGCAAGAAATCATTGGGAAATTTAGACAAAGTACAGAATCAGGCGCTGAGGTTTATATCTGGGGCACTGAGATCAACACCAACCACCGCCTGTGAAATTCATAATGATACCAATGTCGAACCATTGAAACTATGGAGGGACGCAGCTGTCATGGAATCCGTTGAACGTTACAGCCGCCAAGAACACCAACCAAACCAAACACTTGTGACACGATGGAATCCAACATCAATACTCCAAAGGAATTCCATCCTGGATGCAGCTGATAAACCCAGATATAAACATCATTTACCAGAAAATAGATACCGGTAGCCTATCTCGCTTTTTGATCATGACCTTTCACCGCACACAAGACAAGTGACACCTGAGGTAAAGACACAACTGACAGAGAACATCAACAAAAAAGATTCTGACCTGATAAATCTCATGAGTATTGCACAGAAAACTATTGATTAATATCCATAAAACTCAATTCTAGTATACACAGATGGTTCAGCAATTAAAGGTACATTGAATGCTGGTTATGGTTCAAGCATAGGCCTACAATTTCCAGATGGCACCCGTGAAGACCTATCAAATGCCTGTGGGGAAATTTGTTCATAGCCTGTGGGGAAATTTGTTCAAATTTCGAGGCAGAATCTGTAGCAATAGAAGCCTCACTCCACCACGTAGCAAACCTATTTTCGATCAAGCCTGAAAGATTAACTGACATTGTTTTCTCTGATGCTAAATCTGTCCTGCAAGCTGTTGAAAACTGGCAAACAGAAAACTCGTACATCAGAAGCCTTTTGAAAACTTTAACAAACTTTATCACTGCTCATGCTGTCAAACTTATAGTACTTCAATGGATAGCCTCTCCAGTTTCCTGTCACAAGCTGTGTTTTCCTTCGCCACTTTGCCATTGTACCTGCTGCTGCCATGCGCCTTCTGACTCATTTTTTTGTGTGTTTTTTTTTAATGCCTTTCTAGAGTGAATGTTAGATAATAATAAATATGGTTTGATTGCCTAGGTGTGGCAGTAATATTAAACATTATATGTAAGCCTGTTTTATATTATATATTATGTTCTTTAGGTTCTTAAAATTAATTAACGTGACTGAAATTTCGCAATTATTCTTTGCTGGGGAATGGTGTTTTGCTGTTTTGTGGTACCTAAAACCAGAGAGTTTCAAAATCTATCCTGTCCTACAATTCTCTACCAAATGACTTAAAACTTGTGAACATGTGCAGGCAATGCATTTCCACAACATAATCATAATGGGATATTGGTTTTTGAAATATATTTTTGAACTTATTTTTCTTGACAAAACCTCAGGGTCCCACTCCCACATTATTCAAAGTTTTAGAGCAATGGATCAATAGTGTCTAAAGAGATAGTTTTATAGTGGAAAAGTATAACTCGTATAAGTTGGGAGAAAATCACATTTGAAAGTAGTGGATACAAAACTCTTAAAGATTGCACACAAAAAAATGGTCACTATTCTATCCTAAGCCATCCAGGCATTGTATGCCTGTCATCTCTCATCAAAACTCCTCTCTGCTCACCTTGACAAGTGAAACTAATGATCCAGTTTCAAAATGTACTAAAATGACTAGAAAACAAGTTAGCTGAAACCTGGCTGAAAATTTATAAATGTTTTGGCAGTGACAATGGGTGTGGTACTGGTAGAGGTAAACTTGGTACCAATAGTTTTTCTTGACAAGGAGTGCAAACCCTTAGTATTAAATAACTTTATAATGGCACAAAAATAAGATATGTTATTGTTAAAGTGCCCCCTGAGAGCTCTACTCGCAGCTGAATTTTGTTGTTGTTGTAATTTTTAGTGATGCTCGTGCCTATAAAGAAAAAAAGAAAACAAAATGAATGAGTGGTCAAGCTGGAAAGATTACCTGATTTGCTCAGATAGGAAGAAAAATAAACAGACATGATGTCTGAAGGGTTATGGCTTATACGATATGAAAAACTTATGGAATTATATAAATCTTTTTTTTTTTTTTCAGATGGGAGCTGGTCTAATCTTATTGGCAGTATTGAGCGTTTTGTCAGTGTTTACACTCATGAATGGTCTGACTGTTTCGACATATGCCTCCTCCCTCTACGTAACACTGTTAGCCAAATGACAGAATTCACACCTTCATTTTTACTGATGGGAAGGTACTTTTTTAATCGCCTAATGTTAAGTACATAGCTTTGAGTCATCAATAAAAAGATTTGAAAATGCCTGATCCACCATGGTTGCCTTACAGTTACAGTCGCATAAATTAAAACTAGACCATGTGGTACTCTATAACCTAATAAGGTTCGCCGTGACTAAATTTAATTATAGCGCTAAAAATCTGTATTTGCCTTCTCAAAAGCTATGTATATCATAATGAAATTTATGAGTTTGATGAAAGGGTGATCAAAGGGTATAAAACTCATTATTGTGTAGACCTATGTAACTGAATTTATTTTGAATTCATAGCAATTGTGGTAGAGTAATGGGGATGAACATACCTGATCCACTGCATGAAATTGTGTACTGTTAGCTATGTTTGGCTTAAAAATGGACCAAGAGTTGTGGATTACCAACCATGCTTTGATTGGAAATGAATTGTTTCAGCATGTTCTCATTTGTTAGGTTCAGAGAAGATCTACATGTATTGTTAAACTTCCCTTATGAGCAGGGTTAGCCGATTTGCTTTCTTATTTCCAAAATAAATTATGAGAGGCAAATATGGAGAAAATTGAGGATTTCTAAACCTTATTGTTCCAACAGTTCTCATCATTCATAAAATAAAGTAGTGACTTTTGAATCCTGTTTGGATCATAAAAACCTCAATGGGACATTGAAAGATAACACTATTTCATTTAATTTCCATTTCAGGGAACCCAGCTTTCCTGGAGCCATTATGCCCACCAAGCAGTCAGTTAATGTCGAGATGTCTTTAAGCTCTGAGCAAATACATCATGCCTATGATGCGGCCATGTCTATGTACCACCGGTGTTGTTTGCCAGACGTAAAACACATCATAAAATCAACGGCTGTCATTACTAGCTTGGGCTCAGAAAAGTCAAGTTCTTCAATAAGAAATACTGCAGTAGTTGATGCAATACAGAAGTCTGGTCGCAAAACTAAGAAATCAGTCCAACACGATGAAAAGAAAGGGGAAGAAAGCAGATCTTTTGAAAATGGAAATGAAATCAGCAGATCTGAAGGACATGACAGTAAGGCAATTTTGGAATTATTAAGACTAAAAATTAGCAGTGTTTGTTTGCTTTTTAACTCTTAGGTGTTTGGATTAAGTTTCGCTGATTGTCCCCCATGGCCAGATTAATTTCAGAAAATTAAAAGAAAAATATTTGGCCGTAAAAAATCATTTTAAAAAAAGTTTACGTGTTACATGTTATGTTGTTACAGTACCTGTTGTGTGTTGTCCAGATCTTGAAGATTCTTCCTTGAATGAAATGCCTCCTTATCTCAGCGTAGGCCTGCTTCCACTGTTCATTTCTCTGCTCTAACTCTAGCTAGATCTAGACTAGGTATCTCTCTAACTCTCACTGTCTCTCACTGAGACCAACTCGACCGACCGCTTTACACTGTCTGAGCTTGTTTTCTTCGTGCTCAGTCGCTCCTGAAATACCGCCCTTCCTAGACGTCACTTCCTGTCGAGGGGGCGTAATCGATCCTACCAATAATCAATCCTGTACATGGCTCAATTCGAATCTACTCACTACACGCCCCCGTGATCTTAAGATCACCACAAATACCAATAAATGTATATAACAAATTAACAGCTGTAACATGAGCAAAACAATTAGTCCAAAGTTCCAACGCAATCATCCACTTGTAAATCAATTGAATTGTACACGGTCACACAATCAGTTACACGCACTATATACAATACTTTCGGGGGGCTACCTATAACACATAGTCCTCGACCCAGGTCGGGACCCTCCTCAGTCGCTGAGGATATCGACGTTCGCCAGCACTGTCTTCGTCATCTGGGAGTGGGTGAGATTCCAGATCATCTGCCTCCGGGTTGACCACCACCGGTCTCAAGTCTAACACGTGTCTTGGCACACCGTCCACCTCGACATTGTTCTTCGAATTTATCTTTGACACGTTCCCCTTCTCCCACTGAGTAGTGCACTTCACAGCTGCAGGCTTTACCCACACCTCGTCTCCGATGCTGAAACTCGACCGACTTTCTTGTGGCTCTATGTGTGGCTCTACATCAGGATGTCGCCAAGAGTACGAATGCACAGACCTCTGGGGTATTGTCGCCTCCTTCTGTCCACTCCGAGGGGACATATTGTACCAAAACACTGCCTTCATAAGCGAGACTCGCCCCCTCTCTGATATAGCCTTGATTGTCCGGTGATTCCTTTCTACAATCCCATTGCCCGATGCCCTATGAGCCGCTCTAAAAAAGGGAGAAGTACTCCACCGTCGCAATAGATCATTCACCTCTGCTGATCTAAATGCAGCACCATTGTCCATCAACACCTCAGCCACAGGACCTCGTTCACAAAATATTTGCTCAAGTTCTTTACAAATGGCAAATGACGTTTCATTTTTCAACTCACGCCAAATAGCAAATCTTCCAGGACCACAATCAACGACTGTTAGATATGGAATTCCGCGATAGTGTGTTACATCAATGGCCAATCTGGTCCAGTTCTCCTCAATTCCCAGGTCTCCTGTCTCATGTGTCACACTTGTAGGATCAATAGACTGGCATCTGTCACACTCCTTTACCACACGTTTGACCGCGTCTTTGGGTATTGATGGATCCACCTGTTTTGCCAAATACCAAGTACGTTCAACACCAAAATGATGCTGATTATGTAATGACCTTACATCACAAATCGAAGAAGCACACACAGTTGAAGACAAACACTCTTGGCTCAACCATTCTTTTTTGACCCTCGTCAACTTATCTGCTTTGTTAATAGCTGATGCAACACACACAACTTCAATACTCAACTTTAGCTCTTCTACCAAACTCTTCAAAACACCCAATCGACGCTTGACAAGTATCTCTGCAGCCCCTTTCGTCTTCACCTTCCGCTCTTCAGACAAGGTGGTCTTGATCCAACCACATACTGTAGCTGAGTCTGTCATTAAAGTGATCTCCTTTAGGCCCCACTGCACTCCGAGGTTTATTCCCTTCACTGCTGACTCCAGCTCAGCAACATTTATATGATTAAAATCATCCTTCTTCCTCATCCAGGCTGCGTCTTCTACTGTTGTCCCGCCAATCTCTACCATCGCTCCCAATGCCAAGTCGCTTGCATCACACCATACTACGCCCCTAGTCAATTTTGGTACCTTCCATTCTCCTCTCACTGGATCATCACTTCGAACCTGGTCGACCAAATCTCTCACCAACGAACATGCTCTTGGTCCAGCATAGTCATCCCACCGATCACCCTCTGCTTGTCGCTTCACAAAGCTGCACGCCACTCTCAGCCAACTTGCTACCGGATAATGTCCTACTAACTTGCCGCAGACAGAAAACACCTCTCGTTTGGTCAACTTTCCACTTAACTGATCCTCAGATGGAATTTCATTTGCCCTGGAAAATATCAGGTTTCCGTCTTGCCGCTTCCTCAGTTTCAGTCCCAAAACAGCGCCCTCAGCTAGTGCCTCTGGGTCCTTTGCCTCAAACCCATTTTTCTTTAAATGGGAGACAACGTCAGCAGATTTGACACGGGACACATCCACCATTATATCGTCAATGTATGAACTGGTTGCTCTGTATATCTGCGGTTCCTTTGAAAGTACGTTTTTCAATATGCTTGACATGATTTTTGGAGCAGACGTTAATCCAAACCCAAGCCTTGTCAATGCATATACTCTTCCCTTGAATCTCACAAGTTGATGTTTCCACAATTCCTCAGCCACGTGGATTTGCAAGTATGCAGACTTGAGATCTACAACCTCTGCATCACCTTCAATTTGCCTCCATTCTCGAAGCCTTTCACTACACACACCCCTGCAATCGCCTCCTGTGTGGCACTCAACCTCCCCATTCCAAGGAACCAGAATGTCTTCTTCAATCCACCGTTGCACCTCACTCTCGAATGCTTCTTTGGTTTCTGCCTTCACTCCGAACAACCCAAGTTTCCAAATAGAACTCTATCGCCATGCACTAAGACACCGCCCAACTGTTGAATGACGTCCATACCTATGACCGCCTGAACACCCCCAACAATCTGATCCACAACAGTAACCACAGCTGTAGTATCACGCCCGCCAACAGTCAGTGCCACTTCTGCCACTCCTTTGCACTTTACAGCATGCCCATCAAATGCCACCATCGTACTCTCACCTGACCAGCTGGATACCAAGTGACCCTTAACTAGACTCATAGTACAACCTGTGTCCACCATTGCTTGACACTTTGTTCCGTTCACTGCCACCTCGATCAACGGAACTTTGTGAATTGAAGATCCTCCACTGTCAGCTCTTGCACACACATTGTCTTTGCTTTTGTCTCGGTTGCTACTGGTGGTGTTGCGAGTCTTACACCTATTGGCCATATGGCCGTCAAGTCCGCACTTAAAGCACTGAATGTCAGGACAATCCCTCATTAAATGTGGTCCATTGCATTTGTAGCACTTTAATCCCTCTTTCTTTCCATCTTTTGCTGCGCCCACCCCGGTAGCCACTACCCCTTGGATACTTGAACCAGATCTAGGTCTAGATGCAAGGACTCGAGCTCTCGACAGAATGTCACTCACACGCATGTTATCAACCCCTTGTATTTGTTGTAGTTCCGCACTAATACTATCAGGAAAACCGGTAACAAATGCTAACTTTACAACTTCCTCCAAGCCTTCCTTGACAAACCCACTCTCCCTTGCCAGCTTTCGAATGTCATTAGCAAAAACGTCCACAGGCTCACCATCCCATCTTGCCACCTTAAGCTTGCAATAAGCAGTGAACCTGCTGTCTGAGAATGCCTCCAACAATCTCTGTTTAAGTATTTCCTCATCCGATTTCTCCGCATCTGACAATTCTAAGTACAAGGCTAAGGCACTCCCTTCAAGGTACAGGGGTAAGAATGTTGCTATGTCTTTCACTCCTGTCAGCTTTGCCACTAGTTCTGCCTTTTGGAGCCATGCACCCACGTCTCCATTACCGTCGAACACCTTCATCATATCACAAAATATTTAGCGGGAGACTTAATGCTGCTGGCGGCCATGATTGCCAATTCACGTCGACGCCGAAATAGCTTGTTATGTTGTTACAGTACCTGTTGTGTGTTGTCCAGATCTTGAAGATTCTTCCTTGAATGAAATGCCTCCTTATCTCAGCGTAGGCCTGCTTCCACTGTTCATTTCTCTGCTCTAACTCTAGCTAGATCTAGACTAGGTATCTCTCTAACTCTCACTGTCTCTCACTGAGACCAACTCGACCGACCGCTTTACACTGTCTGAGCTTGTTTTCTTCGTGCTCAGTCGCTCCTGAAATACCGCCCTTCCTAGACGTCACTTCCTGTCGAGGGGGCGTAATCGATCCTACCAATAATCAATCCTGTACATGGCTCAATTCGAATCTACTCACTACATTACAGACATGTACTAACTATCAAAATAACTGAAATTGGACAGGCAAATACACTTTGATAAGAAAAAAGCACAAATTTTGGTTTGACTTACCAGTTGTTGAGATTTTGATGCACATAACCAACCCTCATCCTCATCTTCCTGAATAACTATTACTAGGGATCTGGATGATATCTTCGATGCTGATCACCTCAACATTACCAATAGCATAGAAACCTCTTCTAGATCTAAATTCGATTCTTCTTCTACATTACTGTCATCATTTCACGGGCCTTTGCAACGTCAAACCGAGCCATGATGAAAACTTGTACCTCAATCTAGATCTAGATCCACAGA
>RQTK01001016.1:112804-158878 GCA_003991915.1 Elysia chlorotica | reverse complement strand
TCTCTCTCTCTCTCTCTCTCTCTCTCTCTCTCTCTCTCTCTCTCTCTCTCTCTCTCTCTCTCTCTCTCTCTCTTTCTCTCTCTCGTTTCTCTCTCTCTCCCTCTCTCTCTCACTCTCTCTCTATCTCCCTCTATTTATCTACGTATTTATCTATATCATTCTATCTATCAATCTATCTATCAATCTATCTATCAATCTATCTCTCTTCTTCAATCAGCTGGAAACGATATCGGGTCTCGACAAACTACGCAAGCTTCAAACTCTAGTCCTCGACAACAATAGGCTGACGTCAGTATTCAAGGACATTTCTACACTACGGCGATTGGAGGTGCTACGGTGTAGCAGGAATAATCTCAAAGAGGTCAGGAAAGATTCTATAATTATATCTCTCATATAAAACAATTTCACTTTTTCAGTAAGTAGTTAACTGTACTTTTGCCACGGTATTCCCCCTAAACGTATCAATTTTATTTAGAACCGTCAATAACTTCCTACAGGTAAACCACCCACTCTGTCCGATAACTCAATCACAACCTCCGAACAACAACTTAGTGATGTATGAAGTTTATTAGCCCAGTAACATTAAAATCACTCCATTTCAGAACCATTTTAAAATAAAGTAAGCCACTCTGTCCGATAACTTAATCACTACCTCTGAAAAACGACTTAGTGGTGTGCTAAGTTTAGTACCCCAACGACATTGAAATCCATTCAATTCTGAACCTTTTTGAATTCCAACAAGCCACTATGTGCGATAACTTAATCACAACCTCCGAATAACAACTCAGTGATGTACGAAGTTTACTCTCCCAACGACATTGAAATCCATTCAATTCCGGACCTTTTTGATTTCCGACAAGCCCGTCTGCCCGATAACTTCTCACGACCTCCGAATAAATAGTTAGTGGTGTACAAAGTTTAGCACCCCAACGGCGTTTAAATCACTTCAATTCATAACCATTTTAAAATAAAAAAAACGAGTCAGTGGTTGCAAAGTTCAGTCCCCAACGATATTGAATTCACTCCAATTTCGAATAAAGCAAGCCACTCTGTCCAATAACTTAATCACGACCTTGACCTTCCAGATTCCCCGCAACATCAGACAAATGAAGGCTCTCGTGGACCTGGATGTGTCAGAGAATCGCATCAGCATCCTACCCACTGACATCTTCATGCTGCCCAAACTGGACGTATTCAACGCCAGCCAAAACCAGGTGATTGTGCTGAGGGTGTTGGAAACATTATAATTAAAAATTATATGTTCCAACTATCGTGATTAAAAAGATAGCAGCATTATTATTACCGTTACCGATCATGTTTCAGCCCAATTCTCCACCTTTCCAATAATTATTATTTCTCAAAGTTTACATATTATTGACGTAACTAGTAATAATTCTGTGATGGTGCTGCGGATGTAGAAAATATGATCTTCTCAAATAGTTTCCAACTGTATTAATACGTATTATAAGACGTAGTTTTACCTATTCAAATTTTTATTATATTCTTTGGCTCTAAGTGTAGTTTACATGACTGGTTAGTTGGAATTTTATTACATTTCGCACCAACATCATAACAAATATTAATTACCACGAAACATCTACCCTCTTAGGCCTTTTAAAAAACCATACACGACAGTGGCGTAATTAGGAGGCCTAGAACTTGGTATGTCTGAAGTCGTTATTAATTTATCCTAATTTAGATATTTTCCAACTTTGATCATGTCTATCACATTTATTCTATTATTCTCTCCTCCCTTTGAATTCTGTAAACAACCAAGTAGATCTAGATCTAGGGTAGATGTAGAATGCACAATCATGGCGCAGCTTTCGTCGCGGCGTAAGACTTCTTATTATATCGCCGTTCTACCCAGTAGATCACTAGATATACGACCTCGGCTCTGTTGTTAGAAAAATTATGTTAGCTGTCCCCCCCCCCCCCTCCACCCCCTCTCGCTGGTTCAACCAAAAAATCAGAGTCGTTTTCGCGTAGATAGAGTGTTTCTGGCGATCGCCACAGATACTCTATGATTCTGTCTTGCGGCCGCCAGGTGGACTCTGAGTAGCGCTAGTCGATCAGTCAGTATGGCGTGCTACACCGGCCTTTATTTTAGTAAAAATGATTACCATACTACAAACAATAATTATGATAGCAAAGTAACCTGCGAATGTTTTTCTTCCAAACTGTACAGATCGCCAAGGTCCCGTCCTTCAACGTTCGTCCACAGAGCAAGCACTGGGTGACCCACATAGACCTCTCTGAGAACAAGCTTGCCCAGTTTCCTGGACACCTGCTACAGATGACCTCCAAACTGGACCTCAGCGGCAACAACATAAAGACCCTGCCGTACCACTCTATAAAGGTCAGTCCGAGAATGTAAAAAGTAAAGTTTATACTTAAAGTATATACACAACTGTGTCGTCTCGTGTTGAATAAAAGGACTTGGGCGATCTGTCCAGATCGGAATGAATGTGATCATTAGTATTCTAAAAAGGTGAGTATGGTCATTCTTTATACCGTGTTCGACAGACCATTGGGAACCAAGAATTAGGGTCCTGATGGTACATGTACCAGGAAAACGTCATATTGGAGTAGGTTGCCATCGCTTTCCTCGCCTCACTTTACTTTAACCATGACGTAATAGCCCTTAGCTACCCATTCCATGTTGAGTGGACACAGTGGCCCCAGACAAACTCACCCACGCCTGGGGGTCTAACCCAGTACCTTAGAAAAGGCGGCTCAACGCCCTAACCGTTGCGCCAATGACACCCTCTCCGAGAGTCTTTATAATAATGTGTAACTCTGATAGAGCACTTGCGGCTCAGTTGGTTAATTCTCTGATCTGACAAACAAGATTTTCGCGTTTCAAATTCCAGATGGTGTCCACGAATCTATATAAGATTTTAAAGGCAACCTTGAGCACATCAAACTCACCACATGTTAAACTCATAGGTTATATATGCCTCAGATTTTCGAAAAAATAATTCAAATTTGTGTAAATTCATTCAATACTCTCTTTAGAACACAGTCTTACCATCCAGTCTTACTTAAGGTAAGACAAGAGTTACTTTAAACATAAAAGTGGGAAGGGCGTTGGTTCAAGTGTGTAGAGTGTGGATTCTGGATTTTATTTGGAATATCTCGAGTTTTAACACCTCTCAGGTGGACATGTTTTTTTTTAGAAAGTGTTGGGGTCCCGTCGCCGAATAGTAGTTTTTTTAAACCTTAGGGACGTTAATTGAGGAAGGAGAAACCGACTAAAGATTACCTACAGATGTGCAGTCAAACTGTTTAAACCCATTAAAGATTATCTACAGAGAAAATCAGAACTGTGCTTACAAACACAATTTTTATTAATCTATCAGGACACTCCGAAAAAAAAAATAATCACAACTAATATCATAACTATTCTGCATTGTTAATTGATAGTAGCTCTCTTCTAACTTCATCCAAGTGTTCATTATATTTAGGTGGCCTCTAAGGACTATAGTGAAACTTAAAGGATTTCTCAGTTGTTATTAATTATTAATATTTTTTCTACATATTTATGGGGTTTCTTTTTTTTATTCATATACTTCAGTTTCTAAAAGTGAGGTTAAAACTTAGAAGTAAAGGCTGGCAAACACATTTCGGAAATCGGGATTTATATCCAATTTTACTGGACACTGATACCCCCATTTATGTTCCCCAGAAGCTTGACGTGAGCACATCCCAGCAGCTGCTTCTAGAGGACAACCCCCTGGGCTACCCACCCGCCCACGTCTGTTGTTCGGGGCTCAAGAACGTCATCTCGTTCTTCCAGGAGAGTCAGGCGGAGATAAAAGTATACCAGGGAGTTAAGGTGAGGAAGTTCCTTTGTGTGTCTGTCAGTCTCTCTGTCTATCAGTCAGTCAGTCTTTCTTTGTCTGTCTGCCTGTAAGTCTCTCTCTCTATCTATCTAGCCTCTCTCTTTCACACACTCTCTCTAGCAAGGACGTAGAAGAGGCTATCTATCTATCTACCTATCTATCTATCTATCTATCTATCTATCTATCTATCTATCTATCTATCTATCTATCTATCTATCTATATATCTATCCTTCTATCTATCTATCTATCTATCTATCCATCTTCCTATCTATCCCGTTATATATCCATGACTTATTGTTGTGTTATGTATCTGCTAAAGGTCCTTATTGTGGGACCATTTGGAAGCGGGAAAACGTCCCTAGTGCAGACTCTAGTCGACCAGCAGCCCCGGATGTCAGAAGAGATCCAAGACACTTCCGGCGGAATTGATACCTACGAAATGGCCTTTGACCTCGAAGAGGCGGACGCGTTGGAGGGCAGGCCGGGAAAATCTTTAGAGGTGAGAGCCACATTTCCAGGGCACAGTACACAGGTGGGTTTGGGGGGGGGGGGTAGATCTGTAGATTCGTGTGTGAATTGAATTGTTCATCGTAGGAAATACATTTTAATTCTATCCAGTCGCTTTGAAATAGAGGAAAATCTACCCGTTCATTACACGAAAAAGAAAAACAAAAAACAACAACCAATAATTCTACTAGCAAATATTAGTAATTGTTCGCTACTAAGCCTGTCAAGAATTGAAATACAGTAATACAATTATTCACATCAATTAAATGTTCTACGGGAAACGGATTACGGAAGCCATATATCTATTTGCAAAGAATACATTACCCTAAATAAATAAAACAGGGTTGTGTGTTTGAAAAATGATATATAAGGTTTAAAAAGAAACAAAATTCTATTTGTTCTATCCAAGAAGTACCACAATCCATACCCATAGAATCATCTGTAGTTTCGTGTTGATGTTTTTTGTTTGTTTTTTATTTCAAGCTTTCATTAATTTTAATGAAGCAATCGAATGCCACTGATGTACAAACATTTTACACTTTTCAAATACAAAATAGGGAATGTAATTCACCAATAGCTTAGTCATGAAATCTGAGTTAGACGTTTATTGGCTCTTCAAGAGAGAACAACAGAAGAATGAGATATCTTAAATGGTTTGAGAGAAATATATTTATCACAAGATGTAGTAAAAGACCCAGACAGGAAAATATTCGACTTACTTGAATAAATTTATTTTCCATCTCATTCTTAAATATTAAATTTGTTTTAGTAATTTGCGAAATCAGAAATTAGGTAGGGTATTACACAAAATTAATTGAGATCTGTCTATCTATCTACCTATGTATCTATCTGCCATCTATCCATCCATCCATCTATTTACCTACCTACTTATCGATCTATATATCCACCTCTCTCTGTCTTGATCCACAGCTGAGTATCTGGGATTTCTGCGGCCACCCATTCTACATGTACCCTCACTACGTGTTTTTCGAGCAGCCAACCATCACGATTCTTACATTCAACATGGCCGCCTACACGGCGGAAGCTTTCGAGGAGCAGATCGGCTGCTGGTTTGATTGGATGATCGCCAAGACCAACAAGATCGTCGTCATCCTAGTCGGTACCCAGTGTGACCTGCTCAGCAAGGCGCAGCTTACCAAGGTAGGGTCACAGAAAAAATTGGTGTTCTTGCGTAGAACAAAGGTTACGCCACGAAACGATTCCTCATGCACAACAATTAGATTTCAAGGGTCTGGTGAAAAAGTTTAATCATTCTGGACTAACACACTCGGATTACCAAGGTAAGGTCACTGAAATAAAAGATGTCTGTCACACTGAAACTACCATGGTAAAATTGGTTCGTTAGTTGATTTTGTTTAGCGTACAATATAAAAAATATAGGCTCTATGATTTAGATATTACGAGAATGACGTCTAAAAACTTCACGTGTTGTCACAACGAGACAGAAAGAATATCAGGACTTCTGTTTCAGCGAGACTTTACTATACTACTACTACTGCTACTAGCGTACCCAGTGGACGATAGTCCAGGCGAGGAGGAAAGCAGCAGTGATAGCGATGGTGAGGAGGGCGCCAGTTATGATGCTGGTGATGATAAAGATGAATATGAAAGCAATGCAAGTAACAATCAAAGGCAATCAGTAGGACAGAATAACAACAGCAGCAGCAATAACAACTCGGAAGAGCTTGTAACATCACACCAGTTCAACACAACTGCAGCAATGATGGCGGAGGAACGGGATTCTGGGAAGGTGAGTGCGCACTGATCTCACCATCATCATCATCGTTATTTTGATTAACGTGCAGGTACTGGGGCAACATCCACATCAGTGGACCCCCTTCCAGGTAGCTGGCTTGCTGCACGCATGTCTGATCTCACACCAGATCTCCAGGTGTTTCTGTCATGATCTGTGTCCTTGAAAGGTCAAACGTTTGAACAACAACTTCCTTGTAATGTTTACAAAACTGTTATGTAAACCATTGTTATTTAGTAGATTTACCTGTATATGAATGGCCAACTTAGTTTAAAAAAAAGGGCTATGGGGGCTTTGAAAATTACACTTAAATAGTTTCCATTGTCTAACTTCTAGTTTAAGTATTAGATTCCTCTGTCAGTATTTAACTATTATTTCTGTTGCACTTGTTTTATTTCTATAGATCGTTGTATGTAAAAGAAATTGAATCTTGAGTGTAGATTGACTTAAGATATTGAGAATTTTTTTTAAAGTGATTCTTGAAATATTGTTGCCTATCTTTAGACCGGTTTTCAAATCGTAATTCTAGAGTGGTGTTTCACCTATCACAATTGTAGTCTTCTATAGGGAACAATCCAGGAAAGGCAGATTTAAATTTAGGGCCTCTAAGATCGAGTTTTGTTGGTTAAGTGGAATGACACCATGTGACTTTAGACCGAGTCTTTATTTTCACAGAACTTTGTGGAGAAGGTGATAAAGATCAGCCAGGCGAAGAACAGTGAGCGAGGCTTTGGATTTTTCCTCACTGGTGGGGCGGATACAGACCTTCCTCTGGCAGTGAGCAAAGTCACTCTAGGTGAGTACTACAACTAGTTGGTTACCTTAGTCCAGCCTGGGCACTATGAAGGTTGTATTATGAACGGGCCCAAGGCTATTGTATGGCAATTTTACATGTTGCTTAAACAGTGGATTCAGCGGCTGGCATAATACTGACACTGATTTAGCCAGCAGGGGGTATAATATATATATCTCTTTCTCTCTCCCTCTCTCTCCCTTTCTCTTTCTCTCTCTCTCTTTCTCTCTCTCTCTCTCAATCTATCACTCTTTCTCTCATAAAAACACACATTCAGTTACACACACGTAGTTAAATGTCATAATACCATTCAACGCAGAGTATTCGGACTCCTCACCACAATAAAATTATGCCAAGACTACCGGAGTAATAGCCTTTTAGCTATTTGTCCGGCTACCGGAGGAGAAGCCTATTGGCTATTTGTCCGGCTGATACACAAATAGCCACTTCCTATTATGTTTTCTAACAAATTTCTCACGTCTCTGTTCAGGCGCGGTATACGGTCCAGACAGATGTTATCTGCACCAGTGCCAAGAAGTTCATAGGATTTGATCGTCTGAGGCAAGCGATCGAATCCTTGGCGGGCGACAGACAACTCTTCCCCAACGTGATGAGAGTTATTCCGACTTTCTGGCTGGATGTGCAGCACTATATCGAGGCAAGGAATGGTTTAGTTTTCCTACTGTGTTTCTAAAACAAAGCGCGGGGTGCGGTAGCCCTGGGGTAGAACATCGGCTTTCGGCGCAGGGGGTACATGTCCGAGTCCTGGCGATTTCACCCTCTACTGGGTGGGTCGGTTCCAGTTAAAATAATGTGACCGGCTGAGACAGGAGTTATGGTATCCCCGCCCTGTCTCATGTGTGGGAGCACATTAAATTTTCAGACGTCAGTCTTGGGGATTGTCCACGATACGGCATATTTAGTGCTGCTGTTGGACGTTAATATAGCTCAACAACAACTAAAACAAAGCATAATGATAATCATAATAAGCAAGTAGGGAGCAAGGCACAATGTGGCTTTGATTGAGTGGGTTCCTGTTACACACCAATTTGTTGAATATAATTCACAATGAGTTGAATACAGTATCTTGTCAACATTAACGAAGTAATAACATATATAATAGAAACAATTTTTTAACGAAATAGTTAAACTTAAATATTAAACAACCTGTCTGAGGATTAAGAATACAACCAAAAACTATCTAGACATAAATCAGATATAAAATTATATATTAATATGTATCATGCTTTTTTCGCCACTGTTAGTCGTGTCTTTCGTATAATTATATCTCCTTCTCTCTCTCTCTCTCTCTCTCTCTCTCTCTCTCTCTCTCTCTCTCTCTCTGACTCTATATCACTCCCCCCCCCTCCCCTTTTCCTATCTCTCCATCCTCTAAGCAACACCTTACAATTATTACACATGTATTAATATATAACATTGTAAAACCTTTGCCCGACTCCTCTCTCCTTCACCACTTCCAACAGGATCGAGGAAATGCGCTGTCTCTACCCGTCCTCAAGTGGGAGGACTTTGTGGAGGAAGTCACCTCCAGGTTTGGAATGAAGCACAACAGGATCGAGGAAACGCCCTGTCTCTACCCGTCCTCAAGTGGGAGGAGTTTGTGGAGGAGGTCACCTCCAGGTTTGGAATGAAGCATTTGATGAAAGCCATAGCCCAGTACCTACACGAGACTGGACAGGTAATTTTCAAAAGTTTAAAGCAATAGTGTTGTTTTATGTTGTTGTTGTTGTTGTTGTTTTTGTAGCCCTTCCGGTTTGTCCATTTAATGTTTAGCACAGACTTTTTGGGTGTTTTTTTTCCAGATGCGCTATTTTTTGTCCCAGTCTTAATTTTTTATGTCATTTACAAAACTTTCAGACCACATCATTGCAATAAACCTCAATTTGCATTTCCCCCTCTAAAAATTAAAAACTCTCAATAGTGTGTCTTTACACGTGTAATAAACTTCACTTATGTCTCCCTCCATCCCTCTCTATATATCTCTCTATCGAATTATCTATCTATCTATCTATCTATCTATCTATCTATCTATCTATCTATCTATCTATCTATCTATCTATCTATCTATCTATCTATCTATCTATCTATCTATCTATCTATCTATCTATCTATCTATCTATCTATTTACCCTCTATCCATTATATCAATATATCTTCCCACTTGAAATTGTGGCCATCTCTTGCGACACATGTGTTTAGAGTAACTGTATCAATCTCTCTCCTCGGACGTTTGGCACTTGGCTGTCGAAATCACACCTCCAAACAATTATCTAAACAAAAATTTGACTTATATCATATTACCTCCAAAACAAAAAAAGCAAAATCAGGACTTTAAACTTTAAATAATATTGGACTGAGTAAAATCAAAAGTTTCCCTTTGAAAAAGAATTGGCTATTCCAGACTATTCTACTGTATTTAACATGTTTGTATGAACGGGTACCCCAGCTTATCTTGCTATAAATCACCTTCCCACATTTCTCTCCAGATCATGTGGTTCTCCAACATTGAGTCTCTGAAAGGTCTTGTGTTCATCCGACCCTCCTGGCTGTTTGATGTGTTCCGCTCCATCTTCAGGCATGACTTCGAAGATGCGACCTTCACCCCAGATGATAATCTTAGGTACATTACCTGTCGCCACTGGGGTTGATAATATTTACTTACATCTAGAACTCAGCAATAATCTAAGTAATCTTATAGTGAAAATAATCGAATACTTATTAGATAAGATAAGATATAACTTAATTAATCCACGTGGTAAATCTGGTACAAAATAGACCATGTGCGGGTTACAAAACTCACACGCATTTACACATATGTACTCACACAACCCCCCCCCCCCCCCCCCACCCAACCCCCCACCAACCACTACATACCTCACATGCATTCACACATAGGTACTCACACACACATCTACACACACACACACCCAATTGGCATCAAATAGTCTTCATTGAAATAAAACAAATTAAAGTAATCATAATGACAATTAGAATCTGAAATAAGCTTATGGGGTTAGATTCCTAGTTTGCTGTTTTCCAGGGCGCCCTTAATCCAATCTTCTCTTGTACGTTGGTTTTCAAGACGCTTTTCATTAAATCTTATCTTGTTCGTTGATTTCCAAGGGGCTTTTCATTTAATCTTATCGTTCGTTGATTTCCAAGGGGCTTTTCATGTAATCTTATCTTGGACGTTGAATTTCAAGGGATTTTTTTATTTCAAATTTAAATTTGTTCATTGATTTCCAAGGGGTTTTTAATGTAATCTTATCTTGTTCGTTGATTTCCAACGGGCTTTTTATTTAATCCTATCTTGTTTGATGTTGTTGCAGGGCCGCCGGACTTTCGTCCATCAAGTTTGAGCGCCTTAAGCAAGAGGCTCTCTCAGAGGGCATCATTGACCGCGACCTACTGCGCTGTCTGTTATCTCCACTGATACCAGCAGATCTCGTCAGTCCGGCTACGGAGGTCATGCGCTTGCTGACTGAGGCTTTCGAGCTAGGCTATTCGGTGTCAAAGCGGCAGAGGGATTCGGTTTTCTCCCTTACTCCGGATGTTGGATCTGAAGGCAAAGCAAAGCTGGGCAAGATCTTGATTCCATGGTTACGACGCAACGACGAACCGGAAGACTTTCGGGAAATGTGGGACGAGAAAGAAGGAAATCGAAAGTTGGCTGTGTACTTCCGTTTCCCCCACTATTTCCCACCCGGGTTGTTCGAGATCATATCAGTACGCGCGTACAAACCGGGGCATTCTTTACGGTTTAAACACCACTGGGGAGGCGGATTTCATGCTTTTCATGCCACAGAGAAAGTTCATGTTGTTGTGTCATACGCTTGGGTTGAGGGTGA
Source organism: Elysia chlorotica (assembly GCA_003991915.1). Taxonomy (NCBI): domain Eukaryota; kingdom Metazoa; phylum Mollusca; class Gastropoda; family Plakobranchidae; genus Elysia; species Elysia chlorotica. The sequence continues at coordinate 148,090 of RQTK01001016.1, read as the reverse complement.
GGGAGAAGACACAAAACATTCTCAAGGAAAAGACAAAATTCAGGAACACGCTGAAAGAACGGCATTTAGTAAAGGTAACAGTGAACACGACAAGGTAATTAAACGCGTCCGAAAGAAAAAAGTTGTTATAAAAGAAACTCTAGATGAAGATGATGACCAATTTGAAGCCGATGCTTCAAGTTTGCTTGACCACCTGGTCGACTCACCGAGAACTTTCACCAATGATGATATTAATCCTTCTGAAAACTCGATAGTTCCTAAAGAGGAGTACACGCACGTCGGGGTTCAGAAAGATGGAGATACTGTCCAGCAACGGGTGGAACCGGAACCTGGAGGGGAGTCGGCGAGGAAGGAGAGGCATGTGATGCTGAAGTATGAAGTCCGAGACCAGAGCGGTGACGAGGCGGAGCTCACACCAGCTGCTGCCATGTGGACGCTGCTGTTGCCGCTGCTGATGGAGGTGGAAGAGCTGCTCAACGCTTACCCAGGTAAGGTGGACATTTACGGATTCATTACCATGGTAGGTTGTATGGGCTATGAACTGTAAACCAGGTAAGATGGACATTTAACGATTTCTTACCGTGGTAGGTTGAATGGGTTATGAACGTTGAACGCTTACCCAGGTCGGTGGAAGTATTTCTGCTGCTGCTGCTGTGATGGAGGTGGAAGAGCTGCTCAACGCTTACCCAGGTAAGGTGGACATTTACGGATTCCTTACCGTGGTAGGTTGAAGGGGTTATGAACGTTGAACGCTTACCCAGGTCGGTGGTAGTATTTCTGCTGCTGCTGCTGTTGATGGGCGTGGAAGAGCTTCTCAACGCTTACCCAGGTAAGGTGGACATTTACGGATTCATTACCGTGGTAGGTTGAATGGGTTATGAGCGTTGAACAATTACCGTGGTCGGTGGAAGTATTTCTGCTGCTGCTGCTGATGGAGGTGGAAGAGCTGCTCAACGCTTACCCAGGTAAGGTGGACATTTACGGATTTGCTGCTCAACGCTTCTCAACGCTTACCTAGGTAAGGTGGACATTTAAGGATTTCTTACCGTGGTAGGTTAAAGGGGCTATGAACGTTGAACGCTTATCCTGGTCGGTGGAAGTATTTCTGCTGCTGCCGCTGCCGCTCTTGATGGGCGTGGAAGCGGTGCATCACACTTACCCAGGTCAGTTGCACATTTATGAATTCCTTACCAATTACCTGGGTATATTGAAAGGATCCAGAAATCTGAATGGTTGGCCAAAATGTTGCTGAGTTCTTATCCCCTTAGGTTGAAGAATTTGATGATTCTTACAGTGAGAAGATAATAACTATTTATTGTCTACCTTCTGATCTTAATCTAATAATGTATCTATCTATCTATCTATTTACTTATCTATCTTTCTTTCTAACTATCTATCTATCTATCTATCTATCTATCTATCTATCTATCTATCTATTTATCTGTCTACCTAACTATTTATCTCCCTGTTGTGCATCCGTCTATCGGTTTATATAGGTGTGTTTGTATTTCCATGTATGTCTTTGAGCTTCCTTTGTAGGATTAGTACTTTTCGATAAATCCACGCCTTTTGTCCATTTTGAATTTCATCTGATTAGTTACTTAACGGCTATTAATGTTTTCATCACCAATGTATACACTATGAAAGAAACTAATATAACACTCTTCAAGGAAATAACTAGTTTTTTTATCCTTTTTTTTCTTTCATTCCAGGTATTCTTGTAGAACGCTTTACCGAATGTCCGCTGTGTCGAACTCCAGCCTTCCTAGGCGAATGGCTCACACCAAAATGCAGAGGCTAGTGTTACGTTTTATGTGAGGATGTGACTTAATGCAGAGGCTAGTGTTACGTTTTATGTGAGGATGTGACTTAATGCAGAGGCTAGTGTTACGTTTTATGTGAGGATGTGACTTAATGCAGAGGCTAGTGTTACGTTTTATGTGAGGATGTGACTTAATGCAGAGGCTAGTGTTACGTTTTATGTGAGGATGTGACTTAATGCAGAGGCTAGTGTTACGTTTTAGACGTTTGGTTTGTACCTTCAATTATAAGGTTTAAATGCATTTTATGTTCAAAATGTGAAATATTAATTGAGGGGGGTCAAATAGAACAAGTGTATAGCGTTTGGTCTCTTATTAGGGTGATCCCTGGTTCGAAATTAACTATCAGTCAAATATCCATTTATCCGATTCTGTCCCCTACTGGTTGAGTCGATGTCTGTATAATGTTATCAGAGGGATACAAGTCATAGTATCCCGGCATTGTCTATGTGTGGCAGCACATAAAACTGTCAGACGTTAGTCTTGGGACTCGTCCATCATACAGCTTATTTATTATAGTGTCAACGTTTGACACTAAGCCACAAACTCAATTTTAAAAGTGTTTTCTTTATTTGGTACTCTATAATTATTACAATAAATTGTGTTTATTTTCTTTAACTTATTTGAATTTAGTCCAAAACGCATGAAGTTATGAATTTAGTTTTTGTAGCAAATAATAAGGAATGAGGATCAATGTTCCATTGCCAATACTTTACATACGTGCATCATGCCATGTTAATGCAGCCCTTCCATTAGTTTAAAAATGTTTCTTTTACTTTGATTCATTCCATTTTCTTCATTTTGGTGAGGGCAACAACTTATTTATAATTTGGTGGATGCTGCTTCCTCGTGACTGCGCTTTTATTATTGTTTAGTATTTTTGTTATGGAAAAAACAACTTTTTGAATTTTTGACTTACTTTAAGGGTTCAGGAATTCTTTTTTTTTTTAATTTTCATTCACTTTATTATTTTTTTTTTTTTTAATTCATCATTATTGTTCACGTTTCGATGTTCAGGCCAACATGGGCTATTCTTTATTTTGTTCTTATTTTGATATTTCTAATCAGATAAAGTGAAGGTCTACTATTGATCATAAATTGCCCTTATACAAGCCAAGATCAGTCCAATTTTCAAAACACTTGACGCAGTTTTTCAGTCATAATTTTTGTTTCGATCACAGTCTTTTACAGGGATTGCTGAGGGATTGTGATATTTTTAGCATTTAAGATAGTAGATAGACATTGATCTTTAATTACCTGTGTCTATAAGACTTGGTTTAAACATCAGTTCTCTTAAATACATACGGTTTTAAAATCAATACATTACAAAAATGATACAACAACAAAAACGAGCACGAATACAACAAATATATTTATATTAATAACATCAACATCAACGTCAAAAATAATAGCAACAGCAATACGATAGAAATACCTCTTCTAACTAAAGGATTTTGCCTTAATGCCTCGAGAAACAAATCATTATGGGCGTTCATATTACAAAATGGCTTCTTTTAAACGGTTCAAAGTATATTTTAATTTAAACACCCCTCTTCTCACCCTTCTAAGGAAAACAATAACAATAACAAACAACAACAGCAACAAAACACACATAGGAAAACTATACTGTAATGACCTAATTATTATGCATGTATGCATGATGACCTATGATCTTTTCTCCTTTATCCCTGCCCCATTGGTCCTGCATAATTAAACAGGAATCACGTGAGGCTCGTCTCATTATCATAATTATGTGGTTGGATTGAAACAAATGTTTTCTCAAATATTCCTTTTGATTTGAACGTTTTAGTTTATAGCCTTTTTTGTTTTGTTCTAAATTATCTCGTTTTTCGGTTTTAAAAGTGATAACGCCCACCCATTTTACAGTGATTGGTAATTAATGTGCGTACTAGATTCTTATTAAATTTTCTTTTAGCTTGTTATTTTTTTAACCTGGTTTCTTCCCAAGGTAAACTTGTTAGCTGTAATCCGATTTAAACAGTTTTATTAAACTCCCTAACGACTGTTTCTTTGAACAATCTAAAACTGAGAACACACGAATGTTCACAATCTTAAAAAAAAGGAGATTTTTGTTCTAATTTTAATCTAACTTTACAATGACAGGGAGGGTTCCGGTATCAATTTAAATTTTAGTTGTTCCTTCTTTTTAATCTGGTATTATTCCTTTTAAATTCCCTAAGGCCTTACTCCTGGAACGAGTTTGCGTGGGGGTTGACAATTGTAACATAAAGTCACCTTGTTGTATAATATACTAGACCTGTATCTCCTTTCGAAAACACTTTAAGTATTTAGTATTTTATAAGTGGTATAGGATTTATATTAACGAGGTAGAGGTCATTTGGCGAAAGCAGTACTGACAAAATCTAAATAATGTTAAGGACACGATACAAAAATAACCTAGGTTTGTCAGTTATTGACACATTTCTCATCCAGTGGATTTTACGAATTTTACAGCGGAGTCGGCTTTATTAAAATTTCCGTTAGGCCATGGCGAAGACAATAGCTGAGAATCAAACATAGAACTACCTGTTCTTCAATCTAGAGCTCTGCCGTCTGATTCAATCGAATAGAAGCCTACTTCAATAACTGGCGATTATATCCTCCAATGTTTATCAAAGAACCTTACATCTAGATTCCAAACTCCTCCTTAAGCAAAAGTAAATGTTATTTACGATGAACGAATCTGGTATAGCAGAAGGGTTTTTGTTCTTATATAAAGAAAACCCATTGCGTGAGTGGTGGCAGAGTTGGTAAATTATAATTATTTGATTGTTTGGGAAGGGGGGGGGGGTCAAGTCATCGAATCGACCATGGTGAACATATTAATCGCATATTCAGAAAAAAGTGGTCTTTATCTTTTTTCAAATGTTTGAGAAACAATGGTTACGAGAAAACATAACATCTCAATTGTGCCTGATAATATGATGATAGTATCTCACTTTGGTTCTAACTGAAAGTGTTGGTTTAATTCGGTGGACCTGTCTAATACTTTTGGAAGACTCGGACAGTGTGGTTAAATCTAACATAAAATATCATAAGCGCTTGCCTCGATCCGAATCTATCTTATGAAAAATATAGGGCTTTTCCTACGAACAGAATGGTTTTGACAAGAACCTACAATTATTTCTAAACACACAAAAATTCTAGCGCGCAATACTGGAATCTGTGCAATGTTAAATGTTTCCTTGAACGAAAAAGTCAATATTAGTGAGCGTTTTATGCTCACGGAGGACCCCCTCCCCCTACACCACCCCCGCCCTCCCCTCCTCCATCGGTGCTTGTGGATGAGAAGGTAGATTGATGCTGTAAGTTCTTGCTTCCCTGAAAAGAAGAAATAATTTCCTTGCATGTCCTGCCTTTGAGATGTACTTTTACAAAGCGATAAGAAGTCTAGATTTAATTTCTGTTTCTCTTTTTCCGTCTCTTAGTTTATTTTATCTATATTCTCTTAAAGAAAAGGAGTTAAACGGTTCTAAAAGAGTGATACTTCACAAAGAATCGACCACAATGTGTTTGCTATTCCTAAATTTGCATAGTAAATCATTATTCATATTATAAAGTCATACTACTTATCGCTTTGTGATTGGACAATAATGAACACGTGATCTTGCAGTGTGATCCCCGATTGACCAATCTGCTGTGCTTTGTTTTTTGTTGCACTAATAAGAGAGCGTGACACAATCTATATATTATACTCTTCCTGTAAACAGAGTTATTCATAGTGTGTTCTTCATAGATTAATACAATATATCAATGTTTGCCTTTGCGTCAAATGCATGCTAATTACTCAATTTAGTATTTTGCATGAATTGTGACGATTAACGTAGCTTCTCCAATTTTACTGCATACGTCTAATTGGCATCAAATTAAGACTGCTTCTACAAGACATGCTGGTGTATTAGATTAAAGATTACTGTGGAATATTACGCTCTGAATGTTGATGCTTAAGATCATTTTCTCCTGTATAACACATTTTTTTCTCTAAAAGCTGAGATGTCGTTGACAAATCCTTAGACGCCCAACACAGGTGGCTGTGGGCTTAGAGCGTTTGCCCTGATTTAAAAAAAAAATATATCGATGGGTTTGAACTGGACACTTCAAGTCATTGAGTTTAAATATTCATATTTTTCAGTTGCATTTATTTTGAGCGTATTAATTAAAATTATTAATGCAAAATGGGTGACATACCGTTTTGTACATGGATTATGTTCATGTAAAAAAAATTCATTTTTTTTCAATAGAAGTAGAATGTATACACATGGGGCGACAGCGTAAAGGCAGATATTGTTTTTTTTTCCCTCTTCCTGCTGACAATAAATGATAAGAATTAACTTGAATATGAAAAGGATCCTTGGAGTATTTAAAGAAAACTGTAGCATTTGTTGCCCTGACAGGAATTGATGTGTAACACAACAGCATCGCAGAACAAGAATACATATAAGAAGAAGAAGGGGATTCTAGTGCGCCATTGTGTTCGTAATGAATATTCGAGCCACATCGTAACTTAAACACGACGTCGTGTTGGTCTGATTGATACAACAACGGCTTTTTCCATATAAGATTACAATCACGAAGACACAGACATGTACAAGTGAACTGTTGTGTCAACTGAGACCATTTTCTAATGACATAATTGCCTTCGTGCAAATCAATTTTAGTGGCGCTTATTATTTCCCAAATGCCATTGAGGTCAGCCTCAAAACTTAATTAGAAGAAATTGTTGTTGTTTTTTAAATTAATCAAATTTATTGAGGGGCGCGGTGGCCCTGGGGTAGAACGTCGGCTTCCGACGCAAAAGGTCCGGGTTCGAGCCCTGGCGACTTCGCTCCCTACTGGTTGGGTCGGTGGTAGTTTTAATGTGATTGGCTGAGACAGGATTCATGGCATCCTCGCCCTGTCTTGTGTGTGGCAGCACATAAAATTGTCAGATGTCAGTCTTGGGGCCCGTCCACAATATAGCCTACATAGTGCTGATATTAGACGTTAAAACAACTCAACAGAAATCAACAACTTGTTCTTAGTCACTCTTATGAATTCATTTTATAAGACCACCTCCAAAGATTCTTTCAGCTATAGGAAACAACCGTTACAAGTCTCAGAAAAAGTACCATGACTTTTAGGTTCTAGTAAACCACTATACAACTTTTATGCAGTTGTTTCGTTTCAGTTGCTCGAAACATTTGCCCCATGAATTATTAAAACGGTAGGACAGTAAGACCAATCGTGAAAAACAAGCCCACATAAAAATTCCATCTTTCACCCCCTTCCCCGGAGGGCGTGATGACCCTGGGGTATAACATCGGCTTCCAACGCAAAAGGTCCGGGTTCGAATCCTAGCGTGTCTCTGTCGGGACACGGTGGTCCTGGGGTAGAACGTCGGCTTCCGACCCAAATGGTCCAAGTTCGAGCTCTAGCGATTTCGCTCCTTACTGGTTAGGTCGGTATCAGTTTAATGTGATTGTCTGAGACAGGAGTCATGGCATCCCCGTCCTGTCTCGTGTGTGGTAGCACAATATTCAGATGTCAGCCTTGAGACCCGTCCACAATATAGCCTACATAGTGCTGATATTGGGCGTTAAACCATCTCAGCAACAATCAACAACAACTTGTTTGTGGTCACTCTTATGTATTCATTTTATAAAGCCACCTCCAAAGATTTTTTCAACTATAGGAAACAGGCGTTACAAGTCTCAGTCAAAGTACCACGACTTTTGGGTTCTTGTAAACCACAATACATCTCTTATGCAGTTGTTTCTTTTCAGTTGCTCGAAACATTATCCCCCATGCGTTATTAAAACGGTATGACAGTGAGACCAATCGTGAAAAAAGATCCCACATGAAAATTATATCTTTCACCCCCCGCACACACCCTCCTCACACACACCCTGCTTTTTGTTTTGTTTTCCCCCCTCTTGGTGAGTATAAGTCACCAAAACACAAACGGTTTTAAAAAGTTGATAATTCTGAGCCGAACATCACTCTAAATTTACTATTTAAAATTATTACTTTATATTTTTAATCTTTTTTCTGAATGTTTTATTACAGTATATGCCTTTTATGATTTTTCTGCTTTAGATTCTTATTCTCTTTTTCCCCTTTGTTCTATTTTTTTCATAAGCTGCACTAATATTGTTGCTCTTTAATTCTTTTTAATCACCATTATTTTTTATTGGTGTTAACATTACATTTGTACTTTTAATCATGTTTTCTTTTTCATAATATATGTTGCTTACACTAACAAGACTTTTGTCTAAATTTTAGTTTTTTTTCATTTCTTTTTTGGCTTTTTACACATGTGTTTTGAACTAACCTTATCAGAGTAAGAACAAGGCATTTATGTCTGTTCAAACAGGTATACAACTGCTGTGTTTTCTATTTTGGTTTTAATGTTATAGATCTAAGTAATTCAATTCTTATTGCCTGTACAAGATATATAAACAGAATTATAACGCGTGTTTTTTCATACAGCAAATGGTCATCTAAAATAGATGAGCATAATTATTTGATTTTACACTTTTCCATTTTCTTTTAAAAAAAATACATTTTTACACCACAAAACTAAATTTCAACGATTATCGTTTTATGCAGGCCTAACTGATTTACAATTGAATTTAATTTAGTCATTACATACTCATAAAAAGTGTACCCTTTTAAGTGATGGAATATTGCAAAGCTGTCTCATTTTAGGGTAACGCATTTTTTACACTTTTCCATTTTCTTTTAAAAAAAATACATTTTTACACCACAAAACTAAATTTCAATAACCATCGTTTTATGCACGCCTAACTGGTTTACAATTAAATTTATCTTAGTCATTACATACTCATAAAAAGTGAACCCTTTTAAGTAATGGAATATTGCAAAGCTGTCTCATTTTAGTGTAAAGCATTTTTATGCACAGTCAACAATTCAATTGTAAATTAATCTGAAAACATATGTAGGGAGGCTTCGGAAACTAAATCCCAATACTAATAATATTTGCAGAGAAAGAGAGAGAGAGAGAGAGAGAGAGAGAGACCTCCCCACACACACACCCTCAAACTGACGTCATTAAGGAACGGACCCTTGGTGCAAAGGATAACCTGTTACATTTAAAGCAATATCTTTATTCTTTCAGTAATATTGAATACTTGTCATAGATTAATAAAAGAATTTTTTTTTCAATATTTAAAAATATAGCTACGTAAATTAATGGATTTTTATGAGATGCTTTTCTAGGATTATTTTAACTTTGCAGCATGAGATCTCTTTGTGAAATCAACATTCCACGGTGTATATACTTCATTTCCTTGGCTCTTTTCTCTTTCAGACGATATTCTTAGAGATGTGATGCGAAAGTCGCGGGCAGCGAGGCGAGGCGGGGCGGTAACTTCTCAACTATTGGCCGGCACTCAACAAGTAGCCCCGCCCAATCCACGGCGCGTGGGCGTGACTTACTCAGAGCTGGACGTTCAAGAGGGCATGGCTAGTCTGGCAGGAATGCTGGGAGAAGAACGCAGCAACAGTCTTGTTGCCGAATTGGCTGCTGGAGCCGGTGAAGGGGCGGAGTCAGATCAAGAAGGCGGGGCAAGAGGAGGTTATAGTAGACAGCGACCAATTGATCTGGACGTGGAGCAAGTGCGTCTTTTGCAAGAGATTCGCAAGGCGTCCAGTCAGCTGACGTTGGACAGCTTTAGTGACACTAGCGCTCGCAACAGCCTTGGGGGCGGGGCTTTCTTCATGACTCGGGGCGGTTCAGCAGGGGCAGCAGATGATGAAGAGGAAGGAGAGGCGAGAGGACGGAGGAGGGGCCAACCACGAGATAGCATTCCAGAAGAAGATATCGCTCATGAAAACTCACGGGCTGCTGGCTTCCTAGAGGGGCTTGCAGAATTTCAAAGACGCATTGGCGTTAGGTCCAGAAACAATGCACAAGCAGCCTCTGGGCGCATATTTTCTCGGACAACGTCAAATGATTCCTACGAATACGAAGAAACTGAGGAGAATGAGGAGGAGATCTTTGATGGTGCGGATCTAGAGGCCAACGCGCTACCGCCTGGACTGAAAGAATTTCAGCAACGCCTTCGACAGCAGGCCAGGTTTTCTATAGCGAGCGACGAAACTGAAGATGAAAAGATGTAGCCTCAGTAACTCTGTATCGCCTTGGACATCAGGCTAGGTTTTCTGTAGAAAGCGACGAAGTTCTACGGGAAAAGGTTTAGCCTTAGTTACTCCATAATAAACTCTATTGGTGGTGGACGCTGTTATTGTATTAATTGGTGTATAGTGTGGAAAGCTTGTTAATTGGCTAGTATGAAGAGAGAGAGAGAGCGGGAGAGAGAGAGAGAGAGAGAGAGAGAGAGAGAGAGAGAAAGAGAGAGAGAGAGAGAGAGAGAGATAGGCAACAAAAAGTTAGCAGAGAGCAAGAGACATGGGGAGAGGGAGAGAGACACAGAACGGGAGATAGAGAGCGAGAGAGAGAGAGAGAGAGAGAGAGAGAGAGAGAGAGAGAGAGACAGAGAGACAGAGAGAGATCAATACATAGTCTATCGTTTTTCGATAATGAACGATGACCAAACATTTAAAATGGTTTAAATAAATAGTGTATGCATTATTCCGTCGTAGCACATACAGTATTACTTTCAAATTACACCTAGATAAATCAAATCGTTTGCCTGTATAATGCAATATAAGAGGATGACACATTTTCTATTGTTTTGCATTGCTTCTATTCAATGATATGACATGGGACATTTTACAAATATTATATTTTTAGTGTGTACAGGAAATTTATATGTACAATAATATGATTTTTATTGTTCCTGTTGTTTTTCATAATATTCTGTGATATAAATGTTAATTTATTTTCTGACATTGATATTCTACGCATTATTATATTACAAAAAAAGTGCCTGCAATGATTTTAACACATGTAATTATAATGTGCAAAAGATCAAAAGGTTGTTTTTTTCTAGCTATCCACGGTTCTAATCCAATCCAACAATCAAAGACCAGCATTAATTGCGGAGACATCCCTTAAACTCCAGAACATGTCCTCAGGGCAAGTCACTCTTATTTCCAGCTCAGGCAAACAATATGGCCTTCAGATACAACACTGGAGCAAAAGTTATGGGGTACCATGGAAACACTACAACATACTTTTTCATTGAGGAGGCCAAACTGGACATTTAAAAGACTTGTGAAGATTGAAAATGAACGCAGAAAGAGAAGAAGAAGAGTCTAACAGTGCAAATATCAAACCACTTGTGCCTCCTATTAGGATATCATAATCTACAGGCTTGAGTATCAGTTGTGTACCTAAAAGTTTTAGTACTTGAGCTGTTTTGTATGTTTGAATAGAAACAATCAACAGAAGAGGAGGAAGGGTTAGTTTATATTTGTGTCGTACAAAGTTCTAAACAAGGCAATGCAAGTAGATGATAAGAGGGGATAAATTAATTTTCCGTTTTTCAGACTTTATCGCAAGATTGTTAAATGTACATTTTTAACTTCTCAGTATTCTTTGAAGACTGCAGTATCAATAATCGGATAGACCTGGATTTAGTCTGTTGTATGTGTAATGTATGCATTATTTTTCTGATTTCGATTGCATTGCATCATTTCTCTTGATGCTTGCAAAATCTTGATTGTTTTCCGAATTTTTGTTCGGTTAATGTTATGTTATTTTAATTTAAAATGAAAATGCCTAAGTAATAGGATTACATGTGTTTGTAAATCAAAAGTATTTTGTTTTGAAACAATTAATAATAGGGTAAAACTTTGGAGTAATAAAACTACAACAGTGTACACTTAAAAAATGACTTGAGTACAATATGTTTCTTTTTTTATTATTATTACAATTTAACCAAATCTATGGATGATAGAGCTGATTGGAGAAGAAAGATGAAAAAAGAATATAATTATAAATAAAAAAGCGCAAGTGCTTGCTCACGTGCAAGAGAGAAAGAGAGAGAATCCCTCCCCTTCCCCATTCCCGGTTATCGCGAAAGAGAAGGAGAAAGGGAGAAAGATACAAAAGAGAGAAAAAGAAAAGAAGAGAGAGAAAGGGAAAGGGAAAGGGGCAGAGATAAATCTATTTCTTAGAAGAAAAAAATGTTTTGTTGAAACAAGACATGAGCACAAACATTGTGTGCACCAAACAGACATGAATCAACACGATTGGAAAACATGTTTAAATTTAATAGGCATATATAATCTAATGCAAATATAATTTTATTGAATAATGTGAATTGCTACAAAGCTATATTCATAATATAGAACTGTGGACTCATTTAAATTTGACAAAAAATTGTGAGCAAGTTACGAGTTATTACAATAAAAAGTAAATAATCTATGATGAGAAATACAGAATGGACCGTTTCTACAATTAGGAAAAAATACAGAACATGTGATAGAAATAATAACATTGAGAAAAAATGTTAATGATAATACATGCAAATGTTTCTTGAAACTCATTGCAATATTTTTCCACACAAAAAAAAATTCTTGGACATTGTATAGGCTATGTGTGATGGTGTCAAAATTGACTGCAAAAGTCTGTACTTACTAATATATACAAACTCATCATGTTGGATGAATATCGAACAAAATTGGATGCTTTAATCTTCCAAATAATCTTTTAACCTTCTGAGAAGACAGAATTAGCATCCATGATAAAATAACAGCATAACATAGCAATAGCACTTGTTCCACATTTGCAATACATACAAAGGAAAACCTAAAATATAAAGCAAGACAGAGTGAATAAGGCTCAATTCGTTCACATAGGTGTTTCAGAGCTTGAAGCCTAAAACATGAAAACCTGCTCTATAATAACCTTTTCCCTTCACCACACACACATCCTGGTTTATACCCTCTTGTGCTAGCACCTTTTTGTATTGATCTGCAACCTTCCCTTTAATAATACAATAAATATAAAAGCTTTTACCTCTTCATATTATTAGGAATTCCCGAAAATAGTGTGCACACAAGGAATAGGCCTAAAATCATGTGATGGGAAAAGATGACCCTTTTATTTTTCACCCTCTATTAGACATGTAGTCCATAATTGTGTATGGTCTTTGGTACACTACAAATTACATTTAAAAAGTAAAAAAATCAGACTTGTGCATTGTCTACCTTGCTCGTATAAGATTTTCTTTTTCATAGAAAAAGACTTTGTTGACATTATATACATACACATGTTTCAAGAATCGAAAATCAAATTTGGACATCCAATATCTTGATAAAAGCAGAATTCAACCAGCAGATCTGAATTTAGAATTGACTGAGTCCAGAGAAAGATTTTAAAATAAAGGGTTCCATTCACATGTTATTTCTTTTTTTTGCGCTATGGTAGGACACCATAAATAATAAAATGCTATCTGTCTGATTTATTGTAAAACTCATCTTGCAATGCTAGAGATAGCTTCAAGTTTTCATAAAATACTGCAGAAGTCTTCATAGACCCTTTAAGGAGAGTTGAGTTTGTTTAACGCCCGATGCCAGCACTAAATAGGCTATATTGTGGACGGGCCCCAAGACTGACGTCTGGCAATTTTATGTGCTGCAACAACGATACAAGGAAATGATAACATGGCTCCTGTCTCACCCGGCCACATTAAACTGACACCGATCCCACGAGTAGGGGGCGAAATTGCCAGGACTCGAACCACAGACCTCCTGTGTCTGAAGCCGATGTTCTACCCGAGGGCTACCGTGTCCCCCAACAACCATCAAGAACAGTAAGGTTCTACCAAAGATAGGTAACAACATTTAGTTTTTACCATATAGAGACAGAGCAAGGAAACCGGGATACCTCTCTGACGTATCTCAGAGAGTAACAAGATAAACAGGGTGCACAAACATGTTAGTTCTTCTTTGGGCTCACAACAAAAAGGCAAATTGATTCAGAGTTAATTTGGCATGACATAGCTTGACAAAAACAAACAAAAACAGGTAAGACAGGAAGTTTAAAAAGGTTAACAGGCAGATAACAATGCTGCTCTTCGTCATACATGGAAAAAAATTGATACATTGAAATAGATACATTATAGTCCATGACAACTTCAAGATATAATGCACAAATAATAAGTAAAAACGGAGGACAACAACATGGAGGAGTTGAGTTGAGTTGAGTTGGTTTAACCTCCAACGCCGGCACTATATAAGATATATTGTGGGCTAGCCCCAAAACTGATGTCTGATGATTTCATGTGCTGCCACACACGACACTGGGCGAGGATACCAAGACTCCTGTCTCAGCCAATAACATTTTACTGACACCAACCCTACCAGTAACAGGGTACAAAATTGGATAAATAAGTATGCCGATCTTGGGATTAAAACCGCAGACCTTCCTATCTGGAGACCAATGCTCTACCACTTGATCCAGTGCGCCCCCTAACAACAACATGGGAAATGATCATCTTTTAACCTGTCCAAATAACGGAATGAACAGACTCAAAAGGCTCATCTTTAAACATTTTCACTTTCATCACTTTGTTTTACAAAGTATTGAAACATAGAACAGTGAACTATGATAATTCTACAAACACAGAGAGAGAGAGAGAGAGATTGAGAGAATTTACATGGTACATTGTGAAAGAAACTGATTTTGGCAGAATGGTCCATGGAACACAGATAATCTTCTCAGTCAAAGTATCTATGGCATTCTTTGAAGAAGAGAAACTCTCCTAGCTTTATGTCCTCTAGGTTCCCCAAGGAGGATCCTAAAGCTGACAGGTCCCAAGCCTGACATCTGACAATTTTATGTGCTTGCGTACATGAGATAGTGCGAGGATATCAAGACTCCTGTCTCAGCCCACCACATTGTACTGACACTGGCCTGACCAGCAGGGAGAGAAATCCAACAAGCCAATCAAGCTAGTTTGCCGTTTGTGGGTTTCGATCTGCAGACTTCCAGTTTGTATGAGCAAAGTTTTACCACTTGCGTCTGTTTACACCCGCTATCTAGGTAGAAGGCATAGTAGTCATTTATAGAAGGCACTTTTTTTTATTTCCTAACCCAAAACAAATTGTTTAATAATAGAAAGTTTTGGCACACATTTAATAAACAACATAAATATTCACACTGTATCACTCTTTTAAAAGTACCATTCAATGTTGCTGATAACGCTCTCCAAATAAGCAGGAGCTTCAAATTATAATTAACTGTTAAAATGTAGAGCTAACCAAAATCAATGTCAGAGGGGATAAATAATCCTTCAACTTAAACATCAAGGTTTATTCTACTTACAGTGCAGTATATACATTATATATACCATCACTTTCATAGGGAATAAAACTAAGTGCTAAGAATCTATGCATGATGCAAGTTATATGCACATGGCAATATTTTTTATCTCTTTTGACCATTCCTCTGTCCAAGACAATTATAATTACAGCCTTACTTTATATAAAGTAAAATAGAGGTAAAGTATGAATAAAGCCTGCAGGTAACTGATTCAAGTGAAAATCGTCTATAAATTTACATTAAAGGAAAAGAATTTAAATCTGTATTGGATTTGTGTCAGGGTCAGCACATCTTAACCACCCTTTCCTTTTGTGCAGGATTCTTTATCATATCTTTTTGGGAAGCGACGATTTGTTATAAAAATTGTTCTGCCAAGATAGATAGATTCAGAATTTGATTACATATACATGTATATCACAAGATTCAGAAAAAAAAAAATCATGATATAAATACACTTTTAGGATTTTACAATCATAAAAAAAACTAAAATTTTAGACCAAATTCTTAATGTTTTCTTATAAGGCAACACCAGTGTTAAGTGCTTGTACAGGTACATGCACATCATGTATTTGCATCAATCTGTCCAATCTTCCATTTTAAAATACTTCATATTGAACCTTTGGTCATTTAAAGAAGTAATACAATACAGTTGGCCCAATAGGATCAGGCCTTGAATCACGCAATGTTTAAAGGCTAAGTAACTGACATCCACAAAGAGTCAATCTGATACGATAGATAAATATCATACAAAACCACATAAGTTACAGAGAGTTGTTTAGGTGACAGCATAGACATTCATAAATAAATTGCTTGTGTTTGAATGTCAGATCACTAACTACAAATCAAATATATATCTATATATATATCTGATTGCTGACATCCAATTATCCTTAAACATTCTTGCAAAAATGGTGTAGTCTTTTTTATGTATCCCCCAAAATAGACAGACAGAGTCATATGCGATTCTGAAAAGGTTTTTAATATTCTAGTTTGCAAATTCTTATAGTAATGAGTGCTGTTATTGTCAATAACTACCAGCTCTAAGAAACAAAGAATAAATTTAGGATGTTGATATAGATTTAAAACTTTGAGGCATATCCCGCCAGACAGTGCAATCAGTTCAGCATTTTTTCAGTTGCCGCCATCAACTGACTGATACGACTGATGCGGTCAAGCGTTGATGTGTCGAGCCCAGCACCTTGGCCTGTAGGTGTGCTTGACCGGCGATCAGCCAGGCTGGAGTCATCGGCAACATAGCCAGCACAATCAAACACCAGGGATGGTGACTCATCCTCTTCGTCACCCGTGAAGCCAAGCTCAGAGAAAGGCCTGATAGGAGAAAAAGCTTCAGAAAAAGGACCACCAGTTTTGGTTGCCACTGGCTTGCCGGGTTTCGTCTTTTTTGACTGCCTTGATTGTTTTGGGTGGGCTGGTGGCAATGAATCCATATCTTGGAGCTGAGCAGAGCTGGAAGGGTTTTGACGGTTAGTATTATCCCTGCCCATTGTTGCTCCTGATGGGGGTGAGGGTGCTGGTGGTACCGCGTTTGAGACTTCATCTTCTTGTTGCTGTGTTGTGTTTTCTGTAGTGTTGAGATCGTCTGGAGGTTCAGCCCCACTGGTTGTTAGAAGGCTGTTGCAGTCTGTGCATGAAATTCAAAACAAATAAAGCATAACTGAAAGTATGACAAACATCAACATTTTTACATACTTAAAATCTAAATAAAATTGAAAAAAAGGAATGGGTCGACATTGAAAAAAAGTAGAGACTAGATAGAAATTTTCTAAATCAAAATGCAATGAAAAAATTTGTTATTTATATATATATAGTTATGAATTATGAGTATCCACAATATACACACATATATAATGGATATTGCTGATACATCTAATTAATCAAAATATCTGCTAGAGAGGTAATGATTTTATCTATATCTCTACTGAGGCCATCTTGATATCACTGCTATATAAACAATCTAATGTGTTTGGAAACTCACCTTCAGGAGGGACAAGACTTTTCATGAATGCCAAAGCAGGAGATTTATCTGGCACTACCGGATCTGGCTCAAGGTCAAAAGCATGACCCTCCCCATTGACTGAGCTCATCCCTGGAACTTTGTGTCCCACTGAGGAGCTTTTGGTTGATTTTGCGTCCCCACCAGCCTCAACATTACGATCATGGCCGTTCAAGGTAATTACATCATGGAGGCCACTTCCATTTTTGTTTGACTTATGTGCCTGTGCTTTCTCCGATCTCGTCACTTTGCCTGAAGGCTTGTCACTGTTTTCATATTGTGAGGCAGGAGATTTTAAAGGCATTCTTTGAACCATCTCTGCCATTTGTTGGGTGGCTCCTTGTCTTGAATTTTTGGAGTTTGTGTAACTCTGACTGGCAAACAAAGTTCTTCTGTATAGTTCCTCATCGTTTAGCTGAGGGTAAAAATATTATAATGGTGAAAATGTCATGGAAAACTATATTTTCTAATGCTTTAATAAGAAAAACAAAATTATAATATAAAAAATATAATTTCAGATGTCGCAAAAATAAGGAAATTTAACAAGAAAAGTAAAAGAGTGAAATACTTCAACATTGTGTATAAGATTAGTTCATCTTTGAAGCAAAATAAATCTTAAGTGTGAAAATCAATGTCTATTTAACAATTGTTACACAGTCCATTATAACAGCAAAAATAATATATAACATATTTGGCAATTCACAATTTTTAATGCTTATTTTGTGATACAATGCATTTATGGACAAAAAGTAAAGTTTGATCTTTCAGATAATATTAATCTCTGGAAGATTATGGTAATGTCAATGTCTTTGACAGGAGTCTTCATATTAACAAAATCAGAATTTTTTTAGAGAGTGAATGTTATAGGCTGGTAATCGCAGCGCGAGTAACAATTGATAAAAATTAACTTAATATAACCCACCCATAAAAGCAGAAAGAATTAAAAACAAAGGAAGCCTGCTTACCTGAGATTCCACCATGGTGACTCTGTTTTCCAAAAGAGTGATACGAGAGGTCAAAGTTTGCAGCTTAAAAACAACATCATTCATCTGCTGGGTCAGTCCTCCGATCAAAGCCGCAGAGGGGGCGGGTTCGGATCTCACTGGCTCTTTCTCTTTCTCCTCAAGGTCCTAAGGGAGATATGAAATACTCATGATACACTGTTTGGGGAGAAAACTATAAAACAGTTTTGGAATAGCACATCAAATTTTATTCTGTATCTTCATGGAATATTACATCAAATTTTATTCTGTATCCTTAATTCACTTGCCATGATATGTTGAAAAGGAACATAAGAGTGAGAAAACATTCTGTTAGAATTGCCCTTCCCGGACAGGTAGTCCTGTCTGTTTACCCACAACAGCTTTATACACACAAACTTTGAAATTTGTATCGAAAAAATTGCACACAAAAAAAAAACTTTCAGCAAATATTGCTTAAGAAACAAAACTGACATGTCCAACCCATAACAGAGGGAAGGCATATCAGTAATCATAACTTTCTTATTAGGCACATAATGCTTATTTTAATATATCTTTGTATACAACAGACCCAATTAAACATTTAAATAAAAATTGCAAATAAACTTTTGAAATTTCAATCCGTTTACAGAACCATTTTTTTCCAGACTTGGGGACAAATGAAAAAGACTGCTCAGGACAAGGAGCAAGGTAGAGAGTTTGTTGGTAACGTACGTTCCAGGAGGAATGACAGGTTTTGATTGATGTATTGATAAATCTATTGATTGATTGTTCATATTTTACTTACCTCCACTGTGATCTTTAAAGCACCAATTTGTTCATTCATTTTGACCATTGCTGGGGAGACAAGATCCACAACTTTGCGACGCACAATGGCCTCGATTTCTTCTGCGTTGAGCACATGTGGCGTTGCAGCCGATGCTGCTTCTGCTTGAGGTAGTCCATTGTGGAGCATAGGAAGGGGATTGAAACAATCCATGGCTGGATTAACATTTGCTCTGATCACCCGCGGCTCTCTACTTTTTGCTGAACCTAAAAGTTTTAACGAAAAACAAACTCAATGATTATGAAAGCCCTATAGAAAACAAAATTTTGTTTTTGAATTATAAGATGAATACTGATGATTCTCCCCTAAAAAGGCAAAAAAGTTTCAAAATCGTTGTTTTAGTTTCTGTGAAATGAAAAAAGGTAAAAGAAAACAAAGAGCACAAGAAGTTAGATATTGCATTAAAAAAAGCTGTGACTGCCGTGGAAAAGCAAGGAATTAAAATGATTTTTTTTTTGAGAATCGAAATAGTAGTTTACCTCAGTCCCTGTGGCTGTAAGGATGGAATTCAAAATGGTAAAACTAAAGAATAAACTAACTGTAAGACAAATTAAAAAAAGGGTGCCTGCAAGTCGACAATGCAAGGAGAACAATCGTCAAAAAAAGTTATATCTGACTTTACTGTCCCCTAGATCTTCAAGGCTCTAGTGTAGTAAATATGCAATGATTTTATATAGAGTGTATCCTTCCATTCAAATGTTAAACAAGAAGAAAGGCAGCCATTTATTGAGCACACAAAAGAGAGCAACAGGAAGCAACAGGGACCTCGCAATTAGGAAACCAATGCTCTACCAAGTGTGCCAGTTTGCCCGCAAAGGTCACCAATTGGAGTCGATTAAAACCAATAATAATAATAATAATAATAATAATAATAATTCACTTATAAAGCGCCAAAATCCACAGTAGTGCTCTATGGCGCTTAACATTAATAAAAACACTCACATACTATCTGACACACACACACACACACACATTCTATCTATGAATCCCAGAGATACCACAACATCGTCCTAAGTAAATGCTTTTCTAAACAAGAACGTTTTTAGTTTTGACTTGAAATGGTCCAAAGATGGTGACTGTTTAATTTCTACATCCAACACATTCCAAAGCTTTGGAGCACAGATGGAAAAGGCTCTTTCCCCAAGTAAAGTTCTTGATCTTGGAATAACAAGTTGATTGGCAGTTGCAGATCTCAAACTGCGAGATGGTATATATTTTTCAATGAGCTCTGACAGATAACAGGGTGAGCTCTGATTCAAACATCTAAATACCAAGCAGAGAATCTTGAAATGAATCCGTTCTTTTATTGGCAGCCAGTGTAGTTTTTGTAAAATTTCATGAATGTGATCTGCTTGTTTACTCAGTGTTATAAGTCTGGCTGCTTTATTTTGGATTTTCTGAATTCTCTTCATAGTGATATCAGTAATGCCAAAAAGAAGAGAGTTGCAATAATTGAGATGACTTAAAATGAAAGCGTTGACAAGAATTTTGGCAGTATTTTCATCAATAAATTTTCTTATTTTCCCTAAATTCCGAAGATGATAATGCATTGTTTGACACATCCGAGTGACTTGAGTCTTCATCGAGAGATCAGGATCAAAGTAAAAGCCGAGATTCCGAATGGCTTTAGTTGACTCAATAGAGATGGTAGCATTGCCTATTTCCAGACAATCGAATGCAATGTTTGCTCTTTGTTGGTTTGTGCCCAGTAACATTATCTCTGTTTTGTTGTCATTTAATTTGAGCTTATTGACAAGCATCCAGTCTTTGATTTCATTCAAACAGTTTTTAATTTTAAGTGCCTGTTGGTCTTCATTACCCTCACTTATAGGGATGTATACTTGGGTGTCATCAGCATACAAATGATGATGTAGTTCATGTTTTTCGATGATATCTGATAACGGTGTTGTGTACAGAGTAAATAAAACTGGGCCAAGGACCGAGCCCTGTGGCACTCCATAACAGAGTGGTACTGCAGTTGATGTTACTGCGCCAGTTGAAGATGATGAGCAGCTGGCTGAAGAAAAAATCTGAACTGACTGAGATCTTTCAGTGAGATATGATGCTATCCATTCGAGTGCTTTCCCTTTGATTCCAAAATATGTCCGGAGGCGATGCAACAGTAGATCTTGGTCTATGGTGTCAAAAGCAGCACTTAAGTCTAGCAAAACCAGTGCTGTGCAGTGCTTTTGGTCTGCCCATCTGATGATATCATTATGCACTCGTAGCAGGGCAGTCTCTGTGTACCAAGTGTGCCAGTTTGCCCGCAAAGGTGAGAGGAAAAAGTTAGAGGTATCTCTAGTGAACATACTCTACATATTTTTATTTTAATAACACTAAGTCAAAACTCTACCTGGTTGATCATGAACCTCGTTCCTTATATGTGCTGCACCTGATGAGGACAATGAAGGCGGAGCTGTAAGCCTTGCCTCCCCAAATACTGGTCTCTCCTGGTTGTGCTTGGGACCTGGCCCTGATCTAGTTTTGGGTATTTTGTAACCACTAGAGGCTCCACGAGTAGGCAGGACTATTGCACCAGCGGCCAGAGATGACGAGATAGTTTTTTTGTCCGGTACTTTCTGTTGGATTTCTGCTGATATAGTGAAAAAAGAATTGGAGACAGAGGCAAAAAATAAGGGAAAATTTGTTTGTTTTATAGTTTTTAATTAGTGCAATAAAAACATCAATGTATAACTTCTTAAAAAAAACAGCAGCATGAATTTTAGTAAATGCCCTTGCACTTAAAAACGTTTACATAATGAAATTGGTTAAACTGAGTCCTATGAAAGAAACAATCAACATTGAATGATCAATGTGTGGCAACAACTAAAAATTCCTAACCCTGGTAGTTTTGTAATGACAACATCCATATTATATACATATCTTGTCTCTTTTTTTTTCTACCAAAAATGTTAATGTTACCTTGAACTTTTGTTTTTTAAGCATTTAGTTCTTCCTAAACACTCTGTTTTACTTCTCATTTCTGTTACTTTTAATAAGGATACTAGCGGATCATGTGCAAAAGTAATAAAGGTAGTAATTATGAAAAAGAAAAACCTACAGCTAAGCAAATGAGGGACAGGAAAATATTAGACAATTAAATGTTATAATAAAAGTATTGTCTTCATCAGACTCATACAAAATTAAGATGCATACTAATATTAATAAGACACTGTGCAAGGTATCAAGGGGAAGGAGTGTGGGCCTTGTGCAAAAAGCACCAGGATAGCGTACACGCAGGGAGGTCCTCATGGTTTTGCCTTGTAAACTTTAGTTTTGAACCGGGGACCTCTTGATTCGGAGGCCAACAATCTACCACGAGGCAGTTTTCTGATCATACTGTGCTGATGAAGTTCTATTTAATTATTAAAAATAAAACTTTCAAGATCATATACCCGTTTCTAACGCTCCTGTTCCAGATCTGACGCCAGCAGAGTGTGGCCTTGCGCTTTTGGGGGGACTGTACCGGCTCCTCACCAAACGCACTACTTCCATGGCCATGATTATCTTGTGCTCAGAGAAACCTGGGGCAAAAAATTGA
The DNA here is from genome assembly GCA_003991915.1 of Elysia chlorotica. NCBI lineage: Eukaryota > Metazoa > Mollusca > Gastropoda > Plakobranchidae > Elysia > Elysia chlorotica. The sequence continues at coordinate 125,654 of RQTK01001016.1, read as the reverse complement.
TCCCTGGTGATCTTCGCTTTGTAGTCAAACATATCTCGGAGTATCTGATGAGAGAGAGGGAGAGATGATAGTTACATCCTCTATTCAACTATCTGATTATGTTGGGTTTTTTTCCCCTTTAAATAACTTTCTTACATGATAATAACAATATTACTATGAGTACTACTACTACTGCTACTACTACTACTACTACTACTACTACTACTACTACTACTACTACTACTACTACTAATAATAATAATAATAAACATTAGTAACAATGATCATAATAAAATGAAAATAGCAATAATAACAATACTACAATTGAATCATAGAAGAACAGATTTATAAGATTAGATTTATAAACTTCATTCATCCATAAAAGAAATTTCGGTTGGATATACGATCTGCATTAGTATTCTTGATTGACAGTTTAAACATATTTATCTTAGTAGCTATTGTATTGTAATGAGCTTTCTAAAATTCTGAATTGGCATCTTTTAATTGCTGTTATAAGGCGTACTAGAATTTTGGTGCAGCAGCACTAAACAATAATTGTATTTTATCATACATCCATATAAAATTTAACTACATATCAAAATCACATCACCTTATAAACAGCCTCCATGAAACGCATGTCAGACTTGCCATAGAGCTCATTGTTTGAATTTACAATATCTGCATTGAATTTTGCACTATAGGTGGTGAACAGGTAGTTGTAGATAGGCAGATATGCCTGAGGAGATCCACTTACAATCCTAGGGAGGGAAAAAATTGAGACTTGATAGATCATGTATTTTTTTAAGGGGAAACATTTCATATATGATGAACACTATCTTCTTGTAAATTTATGAACTTGGAATGTTAAAATTTTTTTTAAACAGAAACAGTGTAAATCAAGTTGAACAGTTGCAATTTTCAATAGTTTTTTGCAACCAAAAGCATACATGTGTTAACTATTGATTCATAAAACAACATTGTTTGTAATTCCTTTGCACACTTGTTTTTTTTAAAAATCCAAGCCAGTGTCATCGTCATTTTTCTTTTTATTTCATTTGAACAATTGCCTTTTCTATTACCTTTAGCACCTAAAAATTATAACGCCCTTGATACATTGCACCTTTCCTCTATTCATGATCACCAGTTCTGGCAATATCAACTTTTTATTTCTCTTCAAGTTTAACAGAATTCCCATCTCTTGCCCACTTCTTACTGTTTGGACAAGTAGGCCAATACCAGGCCCTCAGGTTTTTGTAGAAAGCAACAACAAAAAAGTGTAAGAGTGTCTCCAGCATCCCTTAAGCACTGTTAAAATTTTATCTCTTGAATACACGGCTTATTGAACGTAGGTCTTTTATTGCATTTTGATCTACACTTTAAATCCACAATTTAATGAATTCAAAGAAAAAAAAAAGGAATTATAATAGATAGGACCTACTATTATCATTCTCTATCATTGTAAATGTGTTGTTGTTTTTTTAGATAAGTCCTGGGTATAAAAATTCTAGAAAATATAATGTATTTTTACTCACTGATTGGTATCTAAGCCTTTGCCATACTTTACAGTTTTCAACTCATTCATCAGCTGCTTCAAATTGTTTTTTAGGTCTCCAGTTGCCATGGCTGTTTCTGTGAGATTTGAAAATTTAGAGAGAGACAAAAAATGTATTTACAGTCAGGTGTGAATCAGACAGGTGCCCGAATTTGGACTTTTTGATCAATGCATAGCCTATAGATCTAGATTAGTGTATTGAGTATTAGGAAGCATCACATACAGATACTTGACTTGACTTGACTTGTTTCCGCGATATAGACCTTCTGGTCTGTACGCGGTTCCTAGTTTAATAATGATTTTGGCACATGTGGCGTATGGCTGAAAAAGTTAGTACCGGGTATGTCACTAATTTTGGCACTGAGGTTCATAGACACTGTTTCGATGCTTCCACAGACTGTCTAGCCTACTTTTGAAGGCGTTTACCGACGGTGCTGTCACGACTTCCTCGGTCAGGCTATTCCATTCATCAATTGTTCTATGTGAGAAGAAGTTTCCCTTCAGATCGAGTGTGTGCCTGTCCTTGAGCAGCTTCAGAGAATGGCCTCTGAGGGTCCTTCCACTTGCTAGTGGTAACTTGGGCAGCTTGACGTCATAGAAGCCATGGAGGTATTTATAGACCTCGATCATGTCCCCTCTCAGTCGTCTGTGTTCGAGTGTAGGGAGTTTTAGTCTGTCTGGGTATGACTTGTCTCTCAGTGATCCCAGAAGCTGTGTTGCTCGATACATTTGAATAGGTTGAAAACCTTGTTTACGATTTACAATCCCTAATACTGGGTCTAAAGATAGTTCTTGTGTCAAAGAGAATAATTGTGGTATGTATATTTTACAGTATTAATGTCCATTATTTGAAAAGCACTATAAACACAGCAAAATTTAGACATAAGCATTATATAGTGTGTCTAGACTTCGCCAAATACTAGGTGTTAGCTTAGAGTACCTAACGGTGTTAAGAAAATGAAGGGGCTTCAACAAAAATACCAGATCTAGATCGGATAGGGGCCTACTTGTAAAAAATCTAGAATCTAGATCTAGATCTATATCCAAGGAACTTCCTAGTCTTGAACTTAGGCCTATTTTAGGTGATCAAATTGAATACTAATCGAATAATATCGAATTCGTTGAATTTGGGCTGAAATACGGAAAATTTATAAGATTACATATTTAGAATAGATCTAGATTTTAGATATAGACTAACCTAGATTCTAGATTCTATCTGTAGCCTGGTGCCTTTATTTGTCTAACATAATATTATAGATTTAGATCTAGAATCTATCAAAGTATAGAAAATCTTGATTAGAAATATGAATGTAAAATAGGTTGATTGTCAATATGACAGAGTGAGATTAACTCACCCTGGTACAATCTTCCATCAATCGAGTGAACGAATTTAGAGCAATGTTATTTTCATCGCTGAAACCACTCACTGGCACTCGGAGCTCTGTTTAAACCCGTACCGGATGAAGGCTGCATCCATAGACGCTAAATGCTTACTAAAAACATGAACGCCTGTTTTTACTACATAGCACAAATATTGGGTTTTAACTCAACATACTAATTATATTTCTTTGATATCATAGCTTAAGTTCAAAATTATAATTTAAAACAATTATAAAATACATTTAAGAAAATCTGATATTTTATACATTTTAAGTCATTTATGCATCGACAGACTTAAATTATTATGTACCCAGAATCTACATTCGAGATATATAAGACGATCCAAGTTTTATTCACTTCAGCCCGGAAGCTAAATATTTGGATCAAAACATGACCTTACTCTCGGGTCTACCCTCCCTAGTGAACGATCGAGGAATGGCCGTGCAACACAAACAACAGGTAGGGAATGAAAAATAAAATGGTCGTTCAAAACATGCAATACATGCTCCACCTTAGAATATTGGCTCAGGAAACAAAGCGACTAATATTGTCTGATTTAAATGAGGTACATAGTTTCCTCTAACTGTTTATTCGTACACGGGCATCAATACATAAAACTAAAATAATTATAATACATTTCATGAATTCATTTTTCTCATAATTATCTTCGCACAATGGGGAGTCACGACCTGACATTTTGGGTACCATTTTATCTTAGTCAGTCAAGCTAAGGTTCTAATCTAAAGAATTTTTTTTTTCTGTAAACAAATATCTAGATCTAGAATCTATGTGAGATCTATAGTTAAGAAAAAGATGTCACAACTTAAACAAGTGCGAACCTTAATAATTTATAAATAACTACAGAATATCTTAAACGAAACAAGTTTTTCATGTACAAATGCAAGCATGTTTAAATCTAAAACTTCTGGAAAGTTTTTCTTTGTTGCCCCTGGCATCCACTTGTGTATCATCACAGGGCTACAATTTTGGAATTTTGTTACTTTTGAGATTATATATTTATTTAACTATTTTATTCCCTTGCTTCTGCCTAATATTCGACACTGTAAGTTTCTATTAAGATAAAGAATAAAACCTATTACTTATTAGCCTGTTTTTCACCTGAATGTTTAGTATGATAGATCTAGATCTATATCTCACTGTCCTCTTATAAATCAACAATTATAAATATCACTTGCATAAATTCGGCATATGCAATAATCTTTAAGCCCTTTGATGATATGAATTTTGGTGGTCGCCACGGAGAGGTTTAACTTTATCGCTATAGCTGCGTTTGTAACATTTGTGTCAAAACATGGTTAAAAACACTAAATGTTTTTAGTGCATTATAGTTGAGAAAGTGAGAAACACAAGAATACTCAACCCTAATATTATGGGAATCCAATTAAATTTTAAACTGACTATTCACTGTTTGGGTTGAGTTTATGCTATCTGTAGATAGATTATAAATTTGTTGAAATTTTGCTGTATGCACTAAATAATTAGTATCATATTTCCTAAGGAGCTATTGAGCGATCAGAATATTTCCTAAGGAGCTATTGAGCGATCAGAAACCTCTTGCCTTGGGAGTGTGATTATAATGTCATCTATTATTGTGGCATGGATTAGAGCATCTGTAAAGTTGCATCTCCCAGTCACTCTTACTGCCACTGCCCACCTCTCTCTCCATCTCCCTCTCTGTCTGTCTCTCTCTCTCTCTCTCTCTCTCTCTCTCTCTCTCTCCCTCTGTCTCTCTCTCTCTCTGTCTCTCTCTCTCTCTCTCTCTCTCTCTCTATCTCTCTCTCTCTCTCTCAAGGTATTTCTTGGGGGGGTTTTTTGCTTCAAACTGCAGCCCTTATGGAGATATTTATAACAATTTAAGGCTTTATGTGCAAACGCATTCCATATTTTGTACCAATGCAATCAATAAAACTTGACGACAGTCCAGACAGTGTTGAAAACAATGTGTCGACCGCTGTTTTCCGGTGGGGCGTGAGGGTTTTAGTATTTTTTACTCTTGCTATCATTCTTATCCTGGGTTGCTTAATATTGACGCTGTAAGTTTAACCAATAACGTTTACATGCGGAATCTTTACCTTAAAGGCCTCTCTCTAGATTTAGTGCATCTAGTACTTTGGCAGAGACTAGGGAGAAGTAGCATTGCAGGGGCTAATGTGAGGGTCCCTTCACTCTCTTATGATTGTCCTAGGATGCATAATTTTACAAAGCGTTTTGAAGGGGGGTGGATCATTCCTGGCATAAGGCCCCTTTTGGTGATGGGCCCGGGTCGTGCACTGCTATGGTGTGAAGTTATCTTTCTTTTTCGAGCCTTAGGACTAGATTCTCTAGCCGGATTCATCTGGGCTGTGGGTCACAAGACTTCAACCTAAACATTTTTAAGACAGAGAGTTTTATTTAACGCCCAACGTGAGCATTAGATAAGGTATATCGTGGACGGACCTCAAGACTGACATGCCTGACAATTTTATATGCGCCTAATCGGGGACTCGACTCAGGACCTCTGAATAAAAGCCGCTTTGCTCTATCTGCTGACCTTCCTCGCCGCCGCCCTCTTCCCCCCACACCCCTTTGCCCTTTTCCACCCCCACCACAAATCTCTGGCTCTCAATTAGCTACTCTTATCATCGGGCAGTTTCAATAAGCGAAGTTCAATTGTAACATTTTTACTATAATGATAATAATGTTATGGCCTCCTTTTTTTAGTGCGTGTTTGTTATCTTTTTTGTGACTTGAAACCCCTCAAGCCTACTCGTAAATTCTTACCAGGTCACTGGGTTTAATTCTTTGAGATTTTATCGGTAAAATATCGAGTCCAGAGTTCGAAATGAATTTTGACGGGAAGCGTGTGGGTACTCGTAAGGTGCAATCGTTGGTGGATGGGAACTCCTGGGTGGTGCGCGCGTGTGTGTGTATGGGTTGGTGATAGTTAAAAAAAAACAACAATCAATATTCATGTGTCTAGGCTAGAGAAAACGGGTTATACAATCTATATAGACCTAACATTAACCACAGGGCAAACAAGTTGGTCCAATGATAGGGTGAACGACCTCTGTTTGGAAGATCGGTGGTTCTATACGGGATCAGACCGCTTTTTTGTTTTAACCCTACTGGTTTGATCGGTGTCTGTCAATATAATGTGACCAATCTTTCCTCTATGGTACTGTCGCCGAATCGGATCTTCCTCGAAAACCTAGTATACGATGAAGCCTGAGAAAGAGGTTCGCGCTTTTTTACGAAAAGAAATTAAAATTACATTATTGTGGGTTTAGGAAGTCTGATTTTTTAAAATGCCCCACTGCCTCGGCGCCATAAACTTTCCGCTAATGTGATTAGGCCTGCTATGAAGCGGTCATTGTTATCATTACCTTTATGTTTTTTTATTATAGTTGTTATTATTATTGTTGTTGTTATTATTATTATTATTATTATTGTTGTTGTTGTTGTTGTTGTTGTTGTTGTTGTTATCTTTGAGGCGGAAGATTACATGTGACGCCTTGAACTAAGAGACAATTCGTAGTTCATCGGTCTCAACATCACCAAGAAAACGAATTCGTCTTCTTATCCATGGTATCACGTGTGTCTTCCGCCTCAAAATCTTCATAATATTCACTACTTAATTCTATTAATTTTGAATACTGTTTTGTCTGTAGTTTTTTTTTTTTTTTTTTTTTTTTTTTTTTTTTTTTTTTTTTTTTTTTTTTTTTTTTTTTATATACCTTTGTACAATATCAATTAGTCTGTAATGGGAATGTCGAAGTAAAAATATTATTTCGCACAAAAAAAAAAACAACTGCACATCGTTGAGATAACGGGGGGCGTGGGTCCTCGTTATAACGGTTATAGACTTTGCTATAGTACAGTTGAGATAAGATTAGCAACCAAAGCCCGTGTCTGTTAATATACGAAGGAATGTGTGACCAGTGGCAAAGGTAGTAGTACTAGTACTGTAGTCCAAAGTACGACCGGGCGAGTCGTAATGTTATGTTGCGTTGCCATTGATGTCATTGTGGTCGATCGTGGTTTTTATTGGTACAGCGTTGTACTACTACCTGTACGAAATACAGGTCCTTGCTCTCTTCACAAGCAAGTCAGACGGCATACCAGTATAATCCAGTATCCCATTGTCTAGGCTTACATTATTTTTCAGATACAATGTACGAGTCGTATGATCGAAACGAATAGTGTTACTTATACAAAAATATACTGTGTTATTGGCATGCGAGTTGAGGTTGAATGTATAGTAATAGTATGCCCAAGCTTTACTTGTGCTTATTCTTTGAGGAAGTCTTGAATTAATAGGAATTCGCCTTACCGTGTTCTTTATTGTTTATATCCGTAGGTAAGTATTTGTTGTTGTTTTGTTGAAAAAATATTTATCTTCTCGGTTTCTTCTGCAAATTTTAGATGCATGTATACATCTTGCGGTTGGTAAAAGATATACTGTGTTTTTTCTTGTGGTTTGTAAAAGATAATATAACTTTGTTTTTGTTTTTAACTTTCCTTTTGTATATATATACATGTAATTAATATGTCTCTCTCTCTCTCTCTCTCTCTCTCTCTCTCTCTCTCTCTCTCTCTCTCTCTCTCTTCTTTTCCTCACTATATACCGTATCATCAAACCAGCAGGGTTTTAGATTATTCGCCCTGTTCTCAAGTTCGAGTGATAATGAAACGCAGTTGACAAATTAATGAGTCACGGGTCTTTCAAGACCCTTTGGGGGGCGCGTTGACCCTGTGGTAGAACATCTGCTTTCGACGCAAAAGGTCTGGTGTTCGATTCCTACTGGTTGGGTGGGTGTCAGTTAAATGTGACCGACTGAAACAGAAGTCATGGTATCCCCGCCCCGTCTCGTTTGTGGCAGCACATAAAATTGTCAGACGTCAGTCTTGGGGTCCGTCCACAATATATCCTATATAGTGCTGACGTTCTAAGTTAAACCAACTCAATAACTCAAGACCCGTTGCCCGGATTAATAAGTTTAACGTTCTAATCTATGCTGGTGATACCCCATCCCCGTTTCCGTATAATGTAATTCTAAGAGAAATTTGGAAGGCATAAGAGTTTTAAGATTTTTCAGACTACTTATTTTAGGCAGCGATGAGATTGTTGATAAAGATTGAACATTGGACGTTTGCATACTTTTGTATTGTTGAGATTGACACTTGAATCTCTGACGCTCACTGCAAAGTTATATATTTTTTAAGAGGTCGCTTCCGATACTGGTTATCTTTGTAGTACTGTCGTAATTTTGAACTTGAAGTGGAGAGTGTCGCTTGCCCTGGTGCAGTTTTTTTTTATCTTATCTTTATTTCAAGTTAAGTGTGCTTTATACTGTACTACAGACTAGATGTTTTGGTTTGCTGTAATTTTTTTTTATATTATAATTAACATGATCGTTAGATTATAAGCGTCATTGAAGTTACCGATTTAAGCAAAAGGAAGAAAAATGCTTTGGAATCTAGCATGGTAGTCCGTTACGCATCTCAGGTTTCTCGATTATTTATTATTATTACTATTATTATTATTATTATTATTATTATTAGTCCGTATTTCATAATAATTTTTTTTTTTATGGAGACGGGTAAGCCAGAAGTGAGCTATTTGTTGAGAATTAAACCTCGGAGCTCTGGTTTTCAGTTTAAGCTATTTACCAAGAGAGTATCTAGTGCTCTATGTTAAATGCAAAACGTACTTCAAAATATCAACAAAAGACAACATTTTAGTGATAATTTAAATGGGTGCATGGTTTGATTCAAATAGCCGTTTAATTTATATGCACCGTGGAATGCTTTGTCTACAACTGGGTCTGTTTTTAAACCGTGTTGGGTATGGCTGAATGACATTGTTTTTATGTGCATACATAAGTGTATGCTGTACAAGATGATCTTAATATTTTACCAGGCTACCAGTTATTTTAAAGAGAAATATATGGGTACGCATTTTCTTGGCCCGCCCGATTGTCAGTAATGTTGTTATAGTAGAGTTTGGATTTACACCACGGCAGCACCATTATTCTATACTGTACTGTTGTTGTTGTTGTTGTTGTTGTTACGCTCTTTGCACAACATAAAACTGTATTAAGTCACGCTTGCCTTTGCATCACCAAGTGCCATCGTGCATTCGGATTCCTCTGAACTCGCGAGATTTCTCTGGACTCCAAGGCATGGATTGGGTGCGTAGTCCTAGTAGCGCCGTTGTTAGAACATCGGCTTCCGAGGTCGCAGGTCTGGGTTCGAGCAACGCTCTGACGGACAGACGCGTTGTTTTTCGCTCATGGTTGGGTCGGTATCAGTTTGTGTGATCAGCTACCTCCTCTACCTGGTTAATTAACGTCTCCTAGGTTCTCCTGAGGGATCCTATACCGTACGGCGATATGACTGTGTGGTCGGCTTTATTCCGGGCATCCCGTTATGAGGCCCTGTCCTCAGGTGCAAGGCACCGAGACTGATCAGCAACTTTGTGTTCCCCTGTTTCGCCTTTACAGAGCCCATGGCATTTATTAGGGATGGAACCGGAAAGATAGTATTGTTCCGGAAAGATAGTATTGTTCGGTGGTGGAGCACATCTCTTTAATTTTAGTACAGTCAACTGTTGTTTTTTGTGTGTATAATTATGACAATCGACGGTCCTACAGGTTTTTCCGTCTCTCTCTTTCTCTTTCTCTCTCTCTCTCTCTCTCTCTCTCTCTCTCTCTCTCTTCTCTCTTTAGTACTTCCATGGTGCCATTATGCCTTTTACCACCATTATAACTACAATTGCTAATTGTCGCAACCACAAGCATAGTTAAGTTAAGACAATCACACCATTGTGTAATATATGCTCTTGTCTTGCTGGAAACTGCTGTCGCCATCAATTCTCTAGTTTTTGCTGGTTAGTGATGATTGATTTGCTTAATCATGAAATATTAGCAAATATTGTTGTCATCGCTGGCCTACAAATGTTTTAGTTTTATAATAGCCTTACTCTATCCCCGCTTTCAACGTTTTACGTGTATAATCATTTCTGCCTTGTCACTATTCGAAAAATATGGGAGCATTAATTTTGATGATTAAGCCCTTTTGAGAATGGTGGTTTTGCAATAAACCAAAGGAGAACTATGGAAACCGATTGACCATAAAAAATTATGTTTCTCTCCTAATCTCTCTCTTTCTATCTCTCTCTATTTCTTTCTTTCTTTCTCTCCACCCTCCCCCTCTCTCTCTCTCTCTCTCTTCTCTATCTCTCTCTTTCTCTCACTCTCTCTCTCTCTCTCTCTCTCTCTCTCTCTCTCTTTCTCTCTCTCTTTCTCTCTCTCTCTCTTCTCTCCATCCCTCTCTCTTTCTCTCTTTCTTTCTCTCCCCCCTCCCCCCTCTCTCTCTCTACATCTCTTTCTGATATCTCTATCTTTCTCTCACTCTCTCTCTCTCTGTCACTTTGATACCGGTATCTATCTCTCAGCAAACTGGTGATTAAATTGCTCGTTTAGTCATTGAATTATCAATCAATAGTTTAATGACTGTCCTGTACTCTGTGCATGATGAGTTTATAATATTGTCTCTATTGATTAACCAGGTCATAATTGTTTTCTTTCTGGGCGTTCGGTTTTCCTCCTGTTGTGACCACTGACTGTGGGCATTGTGTAATTATCAGTCTTTGTTATTTCAGTATGATCAACTTGTGTGTTAATTGTTATTTCAGTATGATCAACTTGTGTGTTAATTGTTATTTCAGTATGAACAACTTGTGTGTTAATTGTTGAAATGCATCCCGTCCCATTTAGCTTATAAATACAGTAAGTAAACAAGAAAAAATAATTGATTACTGAGCAGGGCAATTTGAATCTAGTACGATTTAATTGCTCAGTAGTCAGACGCGTGGTTTCAGAGCAGGACGTTCTAGGTTCGATCTTCAAATCTTATTGTGCCTCACAACTCGCTCTATGGTCATTGGACAGAGCCTTTGTCTCCATAAAATATTCTTCGGGAATAGTAGAGAAACAAGGTTATCTCAGTTCACTATTCTTTGGACAACTAGAGGAAAACAGAGCCATAGCGTCTTCAACTATCTGGCACGTAAATAATAGCTATAGCGTCTAGCTTTTGAGGGAAATGGGTGATTTCGTTTATGCAGTGCTAATGCATGCAGATCGGTCTCGGTTGAGCGTATTTCTTTCCTTTCCTCTCGAGTTGTGAAAATTCATGATATAGAAGGCCCCAACCCGTGTCGCTCTGCTCGGTTACATTTTATGGTTTCCGAGCATGTCGTTCGCCACTGTGTGTGGATATCTTGTCGTCCTAGTGGTGACTTTTTGCTATTTCATGTAAGCTTACAATGGATATCTAGATCTTGGGGCTCTAGCATTGGTTTTGTCCTGTATGTACAGTGGTTTTAGTTATATCTTTGCCCTGTGCAGCCGTTGTCTAGATCTATGGGCTCTAGTTATAGTTTTGGAATGTACACACATTGGATGTCTATTTGCCCCAGCTATAGTTGCCATGTACAGTGACCATTTCATTGCTCAAACACTAGTTTTGTTCTATGTAGAGGATTCCAAACATACCCACACTTTAGGCAACATTAATGGGTTGATACTTGATTCTAGCAAAGACAGAGGTTGAAAACTTCAATCATTATTTAAAAAAAAAGTAAGATTATACACTGTGTATTGGTGATAAATAATTTAAAACGTGAACCCCCGGCAGTGGATTTCATGTTAAACAAGGAGTACATTTAACAAAGTTGGTCTGATTAGTGTATTTCACATTCGCTGCAATTGTATGAACCGAAGAAAGTCAATAACATGGATATTGTGATTATGATATGAATATAGACTCGGACTTTGACATTGTCTATTTCTGTACTTAGTATAGTAAAAATGTGGATTGATCGTAATTCTTTTAACCTGGTCCGCAGTTCATCGTTTTGTTGAGGGCATTATTTTTTGTAAACACCTTATTCAATAACAAGTAATAAGAGAGTCTGCATTATTGTTAAAGCATGTTAAAAACAAATGTAAAATTACGTATATTGCGTAAAGTATAAAACTGTGTTTTCTAATACACGCCTTTAATCCACTGAACTAGTTTCGTCATTTATCTGCCTATTGAAAAGCGGACTTGTACATATTGTAAGGTTACTGCTATGGCAAAACTTCGGTTGTTTTTTTTTCCTTTTCTTGTTTATATGATCCATGATCCACGGGAGTGTACTTAAGCTAATTATGATATTTTTTTAATGATAGATAAGAGGTACTCATTAATTTGATCGTCCTCAATCGACGAAGGCGGTAGCTTTTATAACCTTACTTACATCTCCTCTCTTTCTCTCCTTCTCTATCTATCTACATATCTATCTAATCCATCTTTCATTCGTTTCCCTCCACCGCTCCCAGTCTGTCTATCTTCTCTCTTTCTCTCGCTTTGCTTTCTCTCTCTCTCTCTCTCTCTCTCTCTCTCTCTCCCTCCCCCTCTCCTCTTTCTTTTTCTCTGCATCTCTCTTGGTCCTCCTCTATCCACCTTTCTATCTTTCTCTCGCACCCATTTTCGTTTGTCTCATTCTCATTGCTCTATGCATACATTGTAATCTCCAGCATGTTTGCATTGCTAAGATAAACGAAGGCAGCGAGCTTTATACGGTATGACCATCATAGCTGATAATAGGCTTATTTCAAATTTAAAAAGAAAGCCATGTAAATCAATATAGAAGGCTTATCACCTGAAAGACTGTTCTTTGTTTAAACAAAAAAAAAAGCGATTGCTTGGCTTGGGCTTTTCTTTCCAGATTTTGGTTACTTAAATCGAAGAAAGTAGTGACAGTTTACACTACGAGTGGATCTGTTTTGTGAAAGTCATTACAATTCTGGTATGGGTTTTTTTCCAATTTATGGCAGGTAGCGGAGGAAGAGGATCAGTTCTTGTAGTAGCAACCTAATATATTTAATA
>RQTK01001016.1:52271-112779 GCA_003991915.1 Elysia chlorotica | reverse complement strand
TATATATATATATATGGTTATGTGCCCAGACAAGAACGTGATTGTTAAACAGTGCATTCTTAAACTTGGATTCATTATGTGTAGGAAGCAAATGCGGTGTAATAGTTACTGGCTGTCCAATGCGTGTACTATTGCTTGTTACTTACTTTAAGTTTGAGGGGGCACTGTGAAAGATCGGTGGTTCGTTTAACTTTGACAGTACAGTGTAAAATGACAGAGAGAGAGAGAGGGGGGGGGGGGAAGGAGAATGGGTTCACTCTGGTGTAATGTGCCTGTGACTTACATAGACTAGTGTCTTTGGACGTTTTCTCTTTGTGTAAGTGTGCCTGTGAATTATATAGACTTGTGTCTTTCGAAGTTTTCTCTCCATGGTAATGTACGAAGACAAGAACATGTTCGTTAAAAAGTACAGTCTTAAATTTGGATTCATTATGTGTAGGAAGCAAGTTACTGGCTGTCCAAAGTGTCCAGTGTGTGTACTATTGCTTGTTACTTACTTTAAGTTTGAGGGGGCAGTGTGAAAGATCGGTGGTTCGTTTAACTTTGACATTACAGTGTAAAATGACAGAGAGAGGGAAAGACACACACACACACACACACGCACACACACACACACATACAGACAGATAGACAGGGAAACGAACAGGAAAGGTTGGGAGGGGTCAAAAAATTTGGAAATTGTAACAATGTAGAGCCAAAACAAGCTCAGGAGTAAACAAATACTTTTAAGACACACGAGCAATTCAATTTTACATGACTCACCATAACCATATGATATATATGTTGTTGTTGTTTTTGTTTTGTTTTTAAATGGACATGATTTAATTATTTTTTTATACAAATGAGTATTTCTTGATTCTTCTAAGACAATGTTTTTTTCTTTTTGTCTCCAAGGCTGGTACCTGAAGATTAAAACATAACGATGATGGGATGCAGAGGTACACTTCAAGAGAAATTCGTCACCCATCTGCTGTGAAGTGAATTGATTCTGTCTGTCTTCAGTTGGTCTGGATTTCCCCCCTGTCATCACTCCAATTAAAGCCTTAGTTTTGTCAAAAGACAGTTTTGCTGGCACTGAGGCAATTTAGTGTCTTTCATAACTTTGCAAATCAATACAAGGAACTAGGGCCTGTTCACCTTTGGCCAAATTGATTGCAGTGTGGCTGTCAGATTTGAAGAAGATAGGCCCAAACTAAGGCCTACTTCAGGATCTAGCTGGTAAGCTTCTGGAGGATTTCATAACAGAAGCGCCACCCACTGTTGAAGGTCGAGGATAACACTGCCTGGCCGTTGCCTTTTTGGTTCCCAAGTTTCTTTTTATCTGGTGTCTATTCTTTTTTTTAAGAGCTCGGGATTCAGAGCTCACGGAACATTTACTCTGGAGTTTTCTAGGAACAAGTCACTCAGTGTGTGTAGCTAGCCACTGACTCTGCCCCTTCAAAAACGTATACTTATACTTAAAGGAGAGATACAGACAGTAGTAGTAGTAGTATTAATAGTTTTTGTGGTGCCTGGCTTCTGAGGGAGACACATCATCCACTGCAGGCAGAGAAATTCAAGAACAGTTGTATTCTATCCACTGCCAGTAGAGAAATTCAAGAACAGTTGTATTCTATCCACTGCCTGCAGTTGTATTGAAGCTAAGCTTGAGGAGTGTAATTGTAAAAGCCATAAAAGCCAGCACCATGTCCGACGCCGTGACCAACTCGCTGGTGATGACCCTCAAGGTCCTGGCCTATGTGTTTGATATCGTCACCTTCATCCCCTACTACCTCATCCAGAGACCAGACCTGGTGCTTGCCAGCGCAAAAAGGGTCAAGGTCAGTGAAACTACTGTACTTATACCACAGTATTTCAAATAACTCATTACTAAAATACTTGAAAACATATGTATTTTTATCTTAACAAGAAACGTGTGTGTTTAAATACATGTAATTTTATGTTCTTCCGGGTCAAACTTAATATTTGACATAAAATTTCTACAGTCATTAGTCATAAATTAAATTTCTCTGTTATTAAAAACTTTGCATCAAACTTGTGGAACCATGTTCTATTTCCTGTTACAAATGTATTAGTCAAATTTCCCTTCATGGTTATTATAATTACCTTGTATTTGTTTTGGTTCTTTAAAAGATGTAACTTGTGTTATCTGAAATTTCCTCCGGCTGATATAAAGAATTAACTTACATATATTTAATAAAGTAATATTTTATCTTCAATTTTCTCATGCTGTTATAAAATTTGTTCTCACACAATCATATATTTGCTCAGGCTGTTATAAAATTTGTTCTCACCCTATTGTATATATATATATATTATCTCAGGCTGTTCCCAAAAATGGAGACCCGAGCCAGCCATGGCGATCGGTGGACGTCTTAAACGGCGATCTCGCCACCTCCATGTTCCCCGAGTGTCGAACCCTTGCCGAACTGTTTGATCGTGCGTGCCGCCACTACACTAAGCTGCCCTCCCTGGGCACACGCGAGGTCCTCAGCGAAGAGGAAGAGAAACAGCCAAACGGGAAGGTGTTCAAAAAGGTATATATAAATCTGCTCTACATTAAAACTTTGTTATTATTTTTTATTGACAGGACTTTAATTTTTTGTTTTGTTCTGTAAAAATTTTCTGTTTTTGTGCGTATGTGATATTTTTATGGTGGTTTGTGCTTCTATATTACTTTCAGTGTCTTCATATCGCTGTCTAAATTGTCTGTGTTCCATACCTGATGTTGTCTCTCACTCTCTGTCTGTCTCTGTCTGTCTGTCTTTATCTCTCTCTCTCTCTCTCGCTCGCTCTCGCCTATATAATGCTGATGTTGAACGCTAAACAACAAGGATACATTTGATCTATCTGTCTTATTTTACTTGCTTGTTTGCTTGAGAATAGTAATTAAAAAACCCACCCTTTATCCCCCTCTCTCTCTCTCTCTCTCTCTCTCTCTCTCTCTCTCTCTCTCTCTCTCTCTCTCACTCTCTCTCTCTCTCTCTCTCTCTCTCACACCAGGTGGTTCTTGGAGAGTACCACTGGATCACCTATGAAGAGCTGGCTCAGAGAGTGTCCAACTTTGGTCGCGGCCTTCTAATGTTGGGCCAACGCCCGACGTCCAATCTGGTCATCTATGCTGAGACCCGAGCAGACTGGATGATCTCCGCACAGGCGTGCTTCAAGTTCAATTTTCGGCGTGAGTTTTTCTAGGAAAAATCTTGGCCATTCAGTTGAATACAATGTGAATACAGGGGAAAAACGGCGGTAGTCACAAAAAATGATTTTTCAATTTACCCCCATTGCCCAATTACTCCCTTGCTAAAGATCGTTACTGTATAATTAATTTGGCTAAAACGATCGGAGTCCTATAATATTAAGGTTGTTTAAAACGGCATCCTGTGACAGAAATATAGACTTTCAAACTTTAAAATCTAATTTCCTCAAAACGTAGAATCTGCAACTTTCGTCGTTTCTTCCCTGTACTCTTCATGTATAATTCACCTAATTGACTATAGCTATTCCTAGTCCCTTAAATGATTCTCAGTAAGACATGATTAAGTTGGAAAATGTTCTACTCTATATGAAATATGATAGAAATAAATACATTTAAGATGAAGCTGTAAAAAAAAAAATATTAATTAATCTCAATATATGAGCATTTCTTTTTTTTTTATTCTTTTGTTTTTGAGGGGTGGCTCTGAGTTGATAAAATGAGCTGGCTTAGACTAACATAAACATTTACCAACATCAAATAATATAAAACTTACTTTTTTAAGGGAAGGCCTTTGCAATAACTCTTTAGGGACGAATGATTATATAATAGTGTTATTTGCTAATGATCAAATATTTTTCGTTTGCTGTTTTGCTGAATCTGCAGTGGTGACGCTGTATGCCACCCTCGGTGCTAACGCTGTTGCCCATGGTATCAAAGAGACGGGAGTGACCCATGTGATCACCAGCCTTGACCTATTACCCAAGTTCAAGGTCTGTCTGATTTGTTGCTGTCTTTTATTTTGTTTTGTTTTTTAAGTAAGATTGTGCATCGGCAGCACATACCAATTATACTAAAAGGGGTATGAAAAACTTAATTCATCCACATTATTATTATTAATATTAATGTTATTATTATTATTATTATTATTATTATTATTATTATTATTATATTATTATTATCATTATTACTATTATATTATTATTATTATTATTATTATCATTATCATTATTATTAAATTTATATCTGATTTTACTATTCATAATTTCTGTATTTTCTCTCTCTCTTTAACAGGACGTCCTCCCCCAGACCCCCGCTGTGACCCACGTGATTGTGATGGTTCGCACAAAGAAAGAGCTCGAGTCTGCCCGTTCGGCCCTGCCGGATACAGTCCAGGTAGTCGCCATGGGAGAGGTTGAGGCGATGGGCCAGCGAGCGGAATGTGAGTGGATCAGCAGTTTGTCATACGTCCTTCTTGGGGCCCGTCCACAATATAGCCTATATAGTGCTGCTGTTATACGTTAAACCAACCCAACAACAACATTGACACTGCTTTGAGTACTATTGTTTTCCTCATGTATACATGTCTTACCTTTTGATTTGACTGAAAACAAGCAACTCTTTGATTGGAGAAAGGGACAGTCTCTTTGTTTCTTTGTTTTATGTCTCCTTTGTCTGAAAGTTTCTAAGTTCCTATAAGGCAAAGGGATCCATAAACAGGATACCCAGGGACTTGGCCTATCACATGATAATGATATGACTTTGATTCAATCAGTCGGGAACAGCATGGCCAACACAGTAGGGTTTGAACCCCATATCACCTGGGTCGGAAGCTGATGCTCAAACCCTTGACCTATTTTGTCCCCCTGTAAACAAGCAAACACACAGCTTGGACAATGGAGAGAAACAACACAGCGATCTCATTGAAACGTTTTGCCTTTAACTAATTTATTACTGATCCATGTACATATTTGTTGTTGTGCCTAAGAGTTAAACATAATTATGATGTTTTTTTTCTTTTTGCCTCTTTATTATTATATGAGCCTCTCATGCCTTTTATATAAATCCAATAAGTTGAAATTTTGATGGCCGTACCAGGGCTGAAGTTGTCTCAGTAAATGATTCTTCAAGAAACCCTATGGAATGATGAGTTGATGAAAAAAAAAGATGGCTTTTGTGTTCTGACTATGACTTGTTTAGTCTGTTCAGTGATCAAAGTGAGTGAGTAACCCCTTCACATTCTGATCTTGATTCTTTTTCTTTTGATATTATCTTAATTGGGTACATGATTTCCCCAGCGGATCTGGCTGTCTCCCCTCCTAAGCCTGACGACATTGCTGTGATTATGTACACTAGCGGTTCCACAGGACTGCCGAAAGGTGAGAGATGGCACTTCTGACCTGCATGTTACAGGCAATCCATTGACATAACATCCCTCCAAACACATACTAGTGTTACAAGTCACACTTTTATTACTTTGGCAGGAGATACATTTTAAGTTGACTCTTTTTCTAAAAAAAATGTTTGCAGCCAGCTTTTAATTGGCTGTAACCCTGGCTCTAAGTTTCCAATTACAGCAATTTTTATAGAAAAAAAAAAAAAAATCATTTTTTTTTCGATTATATTAAAAACGTTTAGAGGGTGTCTGTCTTGGAGGAACAAATTCATGCCTAGTTGGGGATGGAGAGGTTGTTCTTTTTTTCTTTTTTTTTTTTTACTGTGAAAGCTTCTTATTCCTTGCCATTCTTCAAAGCAGTAAGGTATTGAGCAAGGTTGAAAGGGAAATTAAGCTTCTCCTGCCCCAATTAATATCGTAAGTTGTAGACTACAACAATTGCCATATTAGTGTCTTCACTCTTTTAAACCCAATTTGAATGTGAAGATGTAATACTACAATGTTATTATTAGGTTAATGGTGCATTCCACATGTTTTTTTAGGCTGCATAAGTTATTAATAGATGTATATACGTATACTTCAGCAATGAAAACAGACAGAGGTGTTTTTTGTAGAGTTTCACGTAAATAATATTTAAAGGTGTAAATGAAAACAAAGGTAGGCAAATTACTATTATCTTCTTCCTCTTCATTTCAGCTTTAACTCTCTCATTGTTTAGTAAACTAAAATTTTGTTCTGTATTTGTTGATAGTTAACATTGTTGTTTGGTAAACACCACTCTTTCATTTTTACAAAGCATCCCTATGCAGATATTGTAATGAGACTATCTGTTTTAATTCTAATGTTATGATTTCCAGGTGTCATGATTTCCCACCGCAATCTTCTTTGCGGCACTGCTGGTCAAACTGAAAGAATTCCCAACCTTGGGTGAGTGTCCTGAATAGTCGGCTCAAGTGTTGTTTTCTTTTCTAAGCTTCTAAGCTGTGGGCAGATTTTACCTACACTCACTGGGATAGCAGAGTGACATATGTCAGAGATATGTCATTTTGACATTGGCATTTGATATCAATGTGGTTTTTTTTTTTAGATCACTGTGTATCTCATGGCAAAATTAATATGAACTTGTGTCCATTTAGGGTTTTGTTTTAAATTTATGTTGTTGGTTTAATTGTTGATTTCTTTTTTGTTTTTTTTACTAATAAAGAGAAATAAAACAATTTTTTAAACGATCTGAAAACTGCTAAATTGTTGATGATTACTATTCTATCTCAATGACGATATGCAAAATAAATCTCGTGATTCTCTTAGTAGACATTAAAATCAGACATGCTATTGCAAACTACTGAAGACTACCCAGGGTGAAAGTTGTGTCTTTAATTTCTTAATTGAAGGTTGAGGTTTTGCTTTTCCATTGAGAAAGTTTGTTTCTCTCCACCATTTTACTTTCAATTTTAAAAAAAATATTTAATAACACTTTGAAGATAAATCTATAACAAAATACTAGAGAGGAAAGGAATGTCAAGACTTATAATACAAAAGTGTGATATCTCCTTTTTTATTTGTGTGTGTGTGTCTGTTTTATAGTTATATTTAAAAATTGCCTAAGGGTTAAGGAGTAGCAGCTGACTGTTATAGAAAGAAAAATATTCCAACCACTGCACTGGCAAGAGAGAGTTGCCCACCACAAAACCTAAAAACAAATTGCTGTCATTTGTAAAGGCAGTTGGAGAATGGAAAGAAAAATGAAAATAGTCAAGGAACATTTATTTTAAAGAGTGTTTTACGCAGTAAACTTTGGTGAGAGCTATGCATTACAGGGTTGTGTGTCTTGCTTCTAGACCAACTAAAATTTTCTGAGGGGTTGGTTTGTTAGTTGGGTTGGTTTAATGTCCAACAGCAGCACTATATAGGCTATATTGTGGACGGGCCCCAAGACGGACGTCTGACAATTTTATGTGCTGCCACACACGAGACAGGGCGGGGATACCATGACTCTTGTCTCAGCCGGTCACATTATATTGACACCGACCCAACCAGTAGGTAACGCAACAGCCAGAATTCGAACTTGGGACCTTTTGCGTCGGAAGCCGATGTTCTACCCCTAGACCACCGCGCCCCCCTTTCTGAGGGGTATACTTGCCTTCGATATTTCAACCTACATTTTGCCCCTAACCAGATGATCTCAAGCCACTGTGGATCAGTAATTACTAAAATGGTAAAAGATCAGTATAGCAAAGATGTGAACAGTAGGTAAAGTCCATCATCAATATTATCTAATTCTGACTGTCCATCATCAATATTATCTAATTCTGATCGAGATTGAAAATTCTTGAAGATTCTACCGGGAGTTGTAATTTTTCTCTAGGATCACCTAGGCCTTGAGTGCAAGTTTCTCTGGTGCTTTGCCATGTCATGAAAATGCCTGTAGTTTCTTTCATGCTCTAGTCTATTTTTTACGCTGTGATTGTATAAATTTGTGTTTATTTCCAGAACCTCTGATATTTACGTAGCTTACCTCCCTTTAGCCCATGTTCTGGAGCTTTCGGCTGGTAAGGACACACTACTAGTGCGTTTTCATGTGTTCATTAAAGACTTAGGTGTAGTTTCTTTTTTTTTTTTTAAAGGCTAAAATATAAGAGTTTATGGTAATTTTTAAGTGGGGAGAAATACATCCGTTTAGTATATGCTTTTAATAGCTATTTAAGTAGTTTAGAAACTTGTTAAGTGTATAATGACATATACAATTTGTATACATTACACCCTTGTTTTATTTTGAGGGGGGGGGGGGCAATTAAAATTTTAATTTTTGGCCTGCACTTTTTATGTTTTAATCAATATTTTTTTTTTCCTGTGAGTGTGATGGGGAGGAAGAATGAGTTCAAAGGCAGTATTAGGTATACAGATGTTTCTTTTAAGGGTGACACTACTCAACATGTAGGTATTATACCCTTGTTTCATTTTTATTCGGGTAATGAATAATTTTATTTTTGGCCTCCACTTTTTATGTTTTAATCAATATTTTGTTACCTGTGAAATGGAGGAAGAATAAGTTCAAAGGCAGTATTTGGCATAGGGATTTTTTTTTTGAAGGGCAACACAACTCAACATGTAGGGGGATGAAATATCATCATATCAAAATTTTCGCCAGTATTTTAAAATATAAAAGAAAAATTTGCTCTTGATCTTTAATTTAGTTCGACATTTTTTTCTTTCAAATTGAACATAATTTTTATCATTTTAATAAGCTGAAGTTTATGAAAAATAAATGATACTGAAATTCTTATAAAGGTTTAGTATGTTTATCTGAATGCGGGTTTGTATTTCAGAGGTATCCTGTGTAGCTAAAGGGACACGTATTGGCTATTCCTCTCCTACTACCCTCACAGACAAGGTAAGCACACTCATACCCTCTCCAGGCATCTCTCAGAGACTAATGTCTGACAATTTTATGTGCTTCCACAAAGAGACAGTGTGGGGATACGAGGACTCCTCTCTTAGTCTGTCAAATTATACTGACACCAACTCAACTATTAAGTGGGGGAGTCGGACAAATACTTTTTTTTATTAGATCTTAGGATTAAATTTTAGAACCATGACCTCCTGATTGCGAGACCAATGCTCTACCTACCACTTGCACCAGTTCCCCTCCCCCAACAAAACAAACACAGACAGCTCCTGTTATATAGTTTCATGCCCTACGAACTACATTGTTTCCCTCTCCTCATATGCATTGAAACAATTAACAGAACCTCATTAAGTAAGTAAATCCAGTCCTGATCGTTCTTACTGATCTCCAAAATAATACGAACTCACCTCCTTTCTATCTCTGTTGCTGGTTGCACAGGATCTTTACATATGACATTTTTGTATATATATATATAAATGTATATAGATTGGTTTATCTTTACGCTCTCATTAGTTGATCCTCTTACAGTGTTTTACACACTGAAGCTTTGGTTCAATCTTTACAAAAATAAGCTCAAAAGTTTGGTTTTCATATAATCAAACTTTTAAATACTCAAAATCAATATAAATATTAAAACTAGTTCATTCCCAGATGTGCCTTTTTTATTTCGCCTTTTATAAAAAAGTTGCCCATAACAATTGCAATTCAAAGAATAACTCGTTAATATCTTATGAAATAAACCTTGTTTGTTTTCCCTCCAGTCTACCAAGATCAAGAGAGGATCTAAAGGAGATGCCTCTGTACTGAAACCTACACTGGTGGCAGCTGTGCCTGTAAGTGATGAGCTCCTGTTTTACTGTGCTAATCCATCCCTAGCAAGAACAGGCTCTTTAACTAATGGGCTAGGCTTATGACTATGAATCGCCATAGAAAGCACAATATCTTGGAGTTAAGAATAAGTAAAGTCAAGTTCTGATACGTAATGACTGGCGAAATGATTTTGATCCCATCCTCTCTCTAGGACGTGTTATGAAACTATAGTTAATCGTTAGTGAATGGTGATACACACTCAATAATCTATGTGCGGAGTGAGAACCAGCATGTTCTATAGATCTCCATTTTAACTGGTTTACCCGCCAATAGTGTAACTGAAAACTTGGAAGTGCATAAAATTTAAAGCTTTCTGTACGCAAGCACAGTTTTTTTGATTAAAGCTTGTGACGCTTTAAATTTTGATATCAGTTTTCTGTTCATTCACAGCTTACAAATGATGAAGAAAATTGGAGATTATAATAAAAATGTTTCTCTCACTGAGAAAAGATATTGTCCTGCAGTTCCTCTTATGATTTAGAAAAAAAAAAAGGAATATGTCTATATGAAATTATTCATATTAGAGTGATTTGATGTTTCAAGTTCTAGAATTTTTTGTTTGTGTTATTTATCATGAGTAATTTTTTGCCCTTCTGTTTCCAGGTTATAATGGATCGTATCTACAAGACTGTGTGGGAAAACATCAATTCATCACCCCTGATGAAGCGTGTGTTGTTTCAATTTGCATATCAATATAAACTCAGGCACTATAAGAATGGCTACAGCACTCCCCTTTGCGACAGGTTAGTAAATGCACCATTTCATGTTCTTTTTTTAAATATCTTTTTAATCCATCAAGTGTCAAAGGTAAAAGTTTTTCTTGTCACATATGTCTAGATCTACAGAGTGCACCAATGATATATATTTTTGTATGGTCAATTTATGAGATAATGATATTTTTTTTTTACTTATAAATAATTATGATATTGCAGCCGGCTTTTATGGTCAATCATGTTCATATTTTTTCTAGCCTAAATTTCTTACTTGGTGGTTTCTATTGCAAAATTATTTGAATCACAAAAGAAAAGGGTGTGAATAATGTCATTGTGCTCAAAACCAACTTTGGAGACATTATCTTATAAAACTTAAATCTTAAATGGGTTACCTAAAAAGGTAAACACAAACAATAGATAAATAAGTGCGTTACTTTTTTGTTCAAGACTCAAAACTGAAACTGAATAACTTTTCCTAAGGTACTTTTCTCTGATTATGCCCACTTTTTCACTGAATATAATTTTAAACCCCATTATCATTGCAAGTAAATCTCCTATGTCTTGTACCTGTATTCTAGGGTAGTGTTTTAGAATGTGAAGGCGTTGATGGGTGGGAGTCCTCAAATTATGTGAACCACATTATCGTTGCCATGCACATAAATGCCCTTTGTCTCATACCTGTGTCCCAGGGTTGTGTTTAAGAATGTGAAGGCGTTGATGGGTGGGAGTCCTCAAATTATGTGAACCACATTATCGTTGCCATGCTCATAAATGCCCTTTGTCTCATACCTATGTCCCAGGGTTGTGTTTAAGAATGTGAAGGCGTTGATGGGTATGAGTCCTCAAATTATGTGAACCACAGTATCGTTGCCATGCACATCAATGCACTTTGTCTCGTACCTGTGTCCAAGGGTTGTGTTTGAGAATGTAAAGACGTTGATGGATGTGACTCCTCAAATTATGTGAACCACAGTATCTTTGCCATGCACATAAATGTCCTTGTCTCGTACCTGTGTCCCAGGGTTGTGTTTAAGAATGTGAAAGCGTTGATGGGTGGGAGTCATCAAATTATGTGAACTACCTGATGGTTGCCATGCACATAAATGCGCTTTGTCTCATACCTGTGTCCCAGGGTTGTGTTTAAGAATGTGAAGGCGTTGATGGGTGGGAGTCATCAAATTATGTTAACTACCTGATGGTTGCCATGCACATAAATGCGCTTTGTCTCATACCTGTGTCCACAGTATCGTTGCCATGCACATAAATGCGCTTTGTCTCATACCTGTGTCCCAGGGTTGTGTTTAAGAATGTGAAAACGTTGATGCGTGGGAGTCATCAAATTATGTGAACAACATTATCGTTACCTATGTCCCAGGGTTGTGTTTAAGAATGTGAAAGCGTTGATGGGTGGTCGTCCTCAAATTATGTGAACCACATTATCGTTACCTGTGTCCCAGGGTTGTGTTTGAGAATGTGAAGGTATTGATGGGTGGTCGTCATCAAATTATGTGAACCACAGTATCGTTGCCATGCACATCTATTTGTCTCATATCTGTATCCAGGGTTGTGTTTAAGAATGTGAAAGCGTTGATGCATGGGAGTCCTAAAATTATGTGAACCCCATTATTGTTGCAAGTAAATTTCCTATTTCCCAGGGTTGTGTTTAAGAATGTGAAGGCGTTGATGGGTGTGAGTCCTCAAATTATGTGAACCACATTATCGTTGCCATGCACATAAATGCCCTTTGTCTCATACCTCTGTCCCAGGGTTGTGTTTAAGAATGTGAAAACGTTGATGGATGGGAGTCCTCAAATTATGTAAACCACATTATCGTTGCCATGCACATAAATGCCCTTTGTCTCATACCTGTGTCCCAGGGTTGTGTTTAAGAATGTGAAGGCGTTGATGGGTGTTGAGTCCTCAAATTATGTTAACCACATTATTGTTGCAAGTAAATTTCCTATTTCTCGTAGTTGTGTTTAAGAATGTGAAGGCGTTGATGGGTGGGAGTCCTCAAATTATGTGAACCACATTATCGTTGCCATGCACATAAATGCCCTTTGTCTCTTACCTGTGTCCCAGGGTTGTGTTCAAGAATGTGAAGGCGTTGATGGGTGGGCACGTTCGCCTGATGCTGTCTGGCGGCGCCCCCTTGTCTGCCGAGACCCAGCTCTTCATGAACGTCTGCTTTTGCTGCCAGCTGGGACAGGGCTACGGTCTCACAGAGACCTGCGGAGCTGGCACTGTCGTTGATTGTGAGTATCATTTGTTGCTTGACATCCACTCCGTCTTGGGGCCCGTCCACAATATAGCCTATATAGTTCTGCTGTTGGACGTTAAACCAACCCAACCAACCAACTTGTCATCCACTGCCACACAGAAACAGTGCGGGGATACCATGACTCATGTTTGAGCCGGTCACATTATACCTACATCGACACAACCTGTAGGGAACAAATTGGACAAATGAATTTTTGGCTGATGGTAGGTTTAAATCCAGAGAGCTCCTGATAGGTAGACAAACGCTCAATCTCTGGCTTCAGTTCAACCCCTGGTGTTGAGTATCAATAATTTTGCTCCTCGAGTTACTTGCCCTGTGCCATTTGATTCAACAGAGAACCTAGCAAAGTGATACTAGAAGAATAATAAGATGAAGAAGAGATTGTGGATTACACATTTTTCAATCACTTTCAGTACTGGTTTACTGCCTATTTTTAGGCTAATAAGAATGTCCTTCTTTCTAACTACCCTTTTCTTTCTTTACATAACAAAGTTTAAAAAAAAAGATGCAGGGATCGTTACTCTCCTTTCCTTTAGGAAGAAGCAGTATTTTTCCTTCTATTTGTGAAAAGGTCAATCCTAACCCAGATTGCTGTGACTCTAACCAATGCTTATGCAACATATAGACAGGCAATTTTTTTGGAGGTTCTAAAATTTTGTCAATTTTGCTTTGTAGTTATGAAAGGTATAGATATACAAGACTCCCAAAGTATTGGGGGATGCTCTTGGAGTGAAATAAGTAGAAAAGTGATGAAGTTCTCAATGTTATTATATTTCTTTTTTCAGTGGCTAATCTCAGTGTAGAACGAGTGGGAGCCCCTCTGATCTGCAGTGAACTCATTCTGAGGGACTGGCCAGAAGGTATGCAATGGCAGCATGTATTTGTTGAATGTGCTAGATTTATTTCTACGTGGCAACATTATTTTAATTGTTGTTACTACTTAGTGTGGTAGTTCCGCATCTTGTGACAAAGTGACTGTAATGTTTTGACAATGTTTAACCTTTTTGAGATGCTGATATCTGCTCGGGAAACAGCTATTCTGCTACTATTTATAATGAAATGATACGTTCATAGGGAACAACTAAATTTTGTGGTGCACGTCCTGAATAAGTTACTTTGTAGCTAAGTGGGATAAATCAATTGATTTTGTACTTTGCGAATCTATTTAAGAATCATTTCAAATGTACATTAGCTGGTAGATGTTGTTTTGTTTTATTACTTTTTTACATTAATAAAATCATTATTATTATTATTATTATTATTATTATTATTATTATTATTATTATTATTATTATTGTTATTATTAATATTATTATTATCATTATTATTATTAATATTTTTATCATTATCATCATTATTACTTTTTTTTAATACAGTTACTTGTTTTTGTTTGGCCCAGGCAACTACTTAAGCAGCAACAAACCGTTCCCTCAGGGCGAAGTTCTCATTGGAGGCGGCAACATAACAATGGGCTACTACAACAACCCAGAGAAGACGGCGGAAGATTACACGACCATCAATGGTGTCAGATACTTCTGCTCTGGAGATATCGGACAGTTTGAGGAGGACGGATGCCTCAGGATTATTGGTGAGAAAATGAATGTCGTTTGCTTTTGTCAAATTGTGAGGTGACATTTGAAAAGTTCACTCTGCAGTTCGGGGGAAAATTAGAGATAACGGCGTGAAAAGAGTCTCTCTGAACAGAAGAATTGCCAAATTCATAGTTGTAGAGATTTTTGGAGAAAAAAAAATTAGGACTTATGGTCTAGTCATTAATCTGTTACAGTCCAAACTTTAAATTCCTTTTTATGTAAAGCAAGAAAAAGTAGATGGAACCCCCCAAAAAAGACAAATTGTATGTCTAGCACCGGTTTTAAATTAATGTTATGATTTTTATTGAAATCATCTTGTTACTTGTAGGTCAGAATGTGATTTCATACTCTATTACCACATGATAGTCATGTGCTACATGACCAGATAATATTGATAATTTCACAGTTGTTGACTCTGATTATTCTCCAAAAGTATTGCAGAAACCATTAGTCCAAAAAAATAAATAATAAAATCGGTCTTTATTCTTACAAGATTTTCATGACAAAAAAAAAAAAAGATGAATTAGGGTACTTTAAAAACGTCAGCAGGGGCTGTCAAATATTATTTATTTATTGTACTATCTATCCTATGTTACACAGTTAGGGTTAAAAAAAATCAAGAGGTTATGATTCTTGTTGTCTCTCAACTGTAGGTAACATTTGTAATGAATTATTGATACAGCGTCACATGCTCATAAGGTTTAAAGAAGTTAATGTGAACAACGCCTGAATCATTCTGAATGTTTTCAAATATGATGAGAGTAATTTTAGATGATAAAAACAGAAGTATCCAAAATTTCAAAAGCATAGTGTGATACAAGATTTCTTGGAAAGCCAGGCACCGATATTTTAGGAAACTTTGGTTTTCTTTTTGTATGGTGATTACCCATTTTTCTTTGGGTTTTCTTTTCAGATCGTAAAAAGGATCTGGTGAAGCTTCAGCATGGAGAGTATGTGTCTCTGGCTCAGGTAAGATTTTTTTTTCCTCAAGTTTTAAGGGTATGGTTAACTGGAAGTCATTTCATATGGATATTTTTTGGTGCAGATATTATTATTATTATTATTATTATTATTATTATTATTATTATTATTATTATTATTATTATTATCAGGGACAAGGCAGTGGTGAAAGCTGTCCAGGCAGAGCTCACAGCACACGGACTTAAGTGTAAGTCAGAGCTCGGGGGGAGTTTCTATTGGTTTTGCTTTTTTTGTTTTTTGTTTTTTTTCGTTTTGCATACTCAAAATTAATACATTATTGCAGTCGGTGTCAGTATAATGTGACTGGCTGAGACAGGAGTCATGGTATCCCCGCCCTGTCTCGTGTGTGGCAGCACATAAAAAATTGTCAGACGTCTGTCTTGGGGCCCATCAACAATATAGCCTACATAGTGCTGCTGTTGGACGTTAAACCAACCCAACCTTACCCAATACATTATTGTAAGTCTGGATTGGAGGCAATTCCTGTCCACCCTCTCTGATTGCTGACTTATTTTATGAACTCAAGTATAAGTCAAGAAAGGGAGCACTTTCTATTCTTTTCTCCTTTATCCAGGCAAGCTCACCTCACATTGACTCAACTTTAAGTTAGGAATGGACAGGGAGGGGGGTTGGGGCCTATTCTTTTTTTTTTATCTCTGCCTGCCGGCATAAGTCAGGGGAAGTTACGGGCTTGCTAACCACATACTTTAAAGAGCCATTAAGGGTTAAGGCTCTCTAGGAAGAGCTCACTGGGCTTAAGTGTGTTGGGAGTGGAGAGGAGGGAGGTGTCTTTTATTTTTTTTTGCCCCCCTCTCTGCCTTTTGACATATCCCTTTTAATCTATTTAGCAATGTTTGCATGGGATTAAAATGTAAGTCTGGATTGGGGGCACTTTCTAGTCTTCCCTCTCTGTTTTTCAACATGTTTGCATGGACTTCAATACAATCTAAAAACGGCGGCTTTTTCTATTCTTTTTTCCTCTGTGCAGACAAGCTAATCTTCCCCTTTCATTTCTTTTCCTCTCTGTCTGGGTTTAGAGTAGTGTTTTCAACGGTGCTCTACTTTAGTGATTTACAATTAAATGTGCTCAAGATAAACCTCTTGGGGACACCTAAAAGATTTTTTAAAATCTCAAATTTATAATACGTAAACAATTACTGTAAAGTAGAGAAGGAAAAAAAGAAAAAAAGAGTTCATCTTGATTTCACTGTATTTATCAGTCCTGATGCCTAACTTTTACTTTTCTGTAACTAACGGTCAAGGAAGATGCGGTAGCTCTATGCTAGAACATCGCTTTTGATGCAGGAGATCCGTGGTTCGAGCCCTGACAATTTTGCCCCCTACTGGTTGGGTCGATATCAGTTTAATGTGACTAACTGAGACAAGAGTCATGGTATCCCCGTCTTGTGTGTGACAGCACATAAAATTGTCAGACATCAGTATTGGGGTCCGTCCACAATATAGCCTATATAGCGCTTATGTTGGACGTTAAACCAACATAACTCAACAAAACAGCCAAACTGCAGCAAGGAGAGATACAGGCTTGCATCATCCTTTGCCTTGCTCTTCGTCAATTTGTTTTAACCTTTAGGAGCGTAAAAAAAATACCTGGAGTGTTTTTTTTGTTTTGTTTTTTGTTTGTTTTTCAATTTAAATTTTTTAATTTAATGTATTCCTCCTTTAAAGTTGTGTGGGTGTTGCGAGCCCAAAGAAATCCCTTGACGGATTCTTGTTCTTGATTTCTGACTTTGACTTTTCTGTACCTGACAGCCAAACTGCAGCGCGGAGATATTCCGGCTCGCATCACCCTCTGTACCGAGCCCTGGACCCCAGACCAAGGCTTGGTCACCGATGCCTTCAAGCTCAAGCGGAAAGTCATAGAGGAGCACTTTGCCAGCGAGATCAAAGCCATGTATGCCAGCTAGGCTTCGTCGCTCTTCTTTCCAGCAGCTGGATCTCCATGACTATCTGAAATAAATTTTGTTACAAAGGATTTGACTAAAAAATGTTGTTGCCCGATTGTTGAGTGATTTTTTTTTTTTAGGCCAATAAGAAGTTGGCCTATTTATCTACTTGAGTAACTTGTGTACTTAGAATGACCATCTGCATTTATCCCACAACAAATATCGGGACAAGTTCCAAAGTATAATGTTGGTTGGTTTGAAAATTAGAACCTAGAATGAATGCTGTGTTGTGGTGTTATTTTTTTTTTGTGTGTTTATAGTATCTATATTTTGTGTGCATACACGTTTAACTAAATCAAAAAAACAAAAAATGAGATTACTTAGTCCAGGGGGTGTATATCAGATTTAGTTAAAAATTATTATTATTCTATAAAATAAAATGTGCAACTCAAAGAGAAGAGTTGAGATTTAGAAAACTTGTTTATTTTTCTTTATTTTTTAAAAATATGTATTGGATTAATTTTGCTTTCTTTTAGTCTCCTTCAAATATTCAGTACTTACAATGATTTTAGGGCATCAGTTGTTTGAATGCTCTATTGTATTTTATCCAATACTGTTTTTTTTTAAAGTACATATCTTGCCCTTTTTTGGGCATCACACATAACAAGGTATAATTTATAATAAAGTTGAGTAATATCTTGTAATCCTAATAATTGTCATTATAGTTATGTGAAATGTCATAATGTTATTTTTTATATGATGACACAAGCTTCTAATGGATTGTATGTTGTTAAGTATGATACATAATGTATCATATTTTTTATAAATTGCAAGTGCTTGAGATCACATATTAGATGATTTCCTAAAAAAAAATGAACAAAAAAAAAATTAACAGTTATCTGACTCAAAACCCTTAAAATCGATCCGTTTTCAGTAAACTTTGGCCAAAGGAAAAAAGGAAAAAAAGCTTAATTTTATCTGATTTTTTTATTAATTTAGAAAATACCTAGACCTGAAGAGGTTGAAAATTAAAGGAAAAAAGTGTGTTTGAATTGTGTGCTCTGTAAATATGCGTTACTAAGCTTGTATGACTAAATGGTATAATACTGGGTACTCTATCCAAGTCTAGGTATTGAGAAACTACCTATAGGTGCCTGTAAATCTATGTGAAATATAAAATCCACAAATCTGGATCCAAAGTTAGAGTTTGAAGTTCTTTACATGTTGATTTTTGTTTAAGTCAGTAAAGACATAGATCATTGTTATTGGTTTTGTTGATGCTGCATGGCTGTTGGTTCATTGGCTGGCTATTTTCTAGCTCTAAGGCTTTGTCTTTCACTACAAGGGTAAGTATAATTATAACAATAGGTAAATCTGAGTCGAAGGTTTGAACCATCTCTATTGCCATTTTACATACCTTGCAATAGTGTAAACACTTTTTCTTTTTCTTTTTCTTTTTTTTTTTTAAGATCTATTCAGGGCTAGATATTGTATACAGCAATAAAAATGGAGTAAACCAGGTATTTGTGGTATGAAAGTTTACTAAATGTAAATACCATTTTGCAAAACTCAGGTTCATTATATTTTGGAACATCATCTATTGGAGTAAAAAAATAAAGAATGTTGATATGAAAGTATTTCAGAGATAGCAACGACTTTTTTTGTTTGTTATTTCTTTTTCACCCTTTTTTTATTTATTTATTTTTTGCGTATCCTATTAAAGAACATAACATTCATGTGAGCCACTATCAGGACAAAGTAAAATGCCACTGTTCTCTTTTTTTGCTGTTGCTGTTCTTTTGTTTTCTTTTATTCTTCCATAAAGGCAACACTTCTTAATGTCATAATCATTCTCACATTGTATGAAATTAACTCACTACCTCTTTTGTGATAGAAACACATTAGATTGGGAGTAAATTATTGAGAACGAATGTGAGGGTTAAGGGAAGAATAGTGTTGTATTGAGGATAACACTTTTTGTCCCGAAGATATTAATTTTTTTGTTAAACCCAAATAATGAAGTGCGATAAGTTTGAACTAAACAAACTGTTGCTTCAGTTATAAAATGACCAACCTCACTTCTAAAATACAAAATATTTATCATATTATTTTAGGAATTAGACAGACCAATACATCTCAGGTGGCAGATTTTGTACTGAAAGAGGTTACAGTAAAGAGGACTGAAATAAATCTATGTCTACCCAACGTACATATGTTTTGCATGTAAATCTAGACCCTTTTTACTGATTAAATGCTAAAGGTCCATTAAAAAACAAGCATTGATTTTGAAACATTGTGTCTGTTGATTTTACAAAAAAAAATAATAAGAAAGAAGTGGAGTAATAACAATTAGAAAAACTTGTTGGAGTTATTATCGGGTCAAAATCTACCCGTGATGTATATTTAGTGATGCTTATCTAGATATATGTACACATTAACTAAGCATTTCTCGATCTCAACTTCTTTATCATTTTTACTATAGCATTGAATAACTGATATGCATTTTTTCAATCTTCATATTTGAAACCATTTTTAAAGATCATATTTATAAACAAAAAATGGAAGAATCTCTATCTCATAAGCCTGGCAAACACGGAAATGGATTTATTATAATGATACTCTTTTAAATTTGCCTGATTTTATGTATCCTCAAAATTGAAACAGATTCCTCCGTTTAAACAACTAATCAAACAGTCCATTGAAAAATCAGAATGCTTGGATTGAATGGGCGTGATTTGAAGGAATCATTTTTTAAATTTGTTAAAAGTAAATTGTTAAGATTGTAAGTTTAGAATTGCACCTTTTTGTGACTAGGTTTAAAGTCAATAAATAGAATGTATACAGGTACATGACATTCTATTGCCTGAATCTGCATGTCAAATTTTGAATTATTAAGAAGATACATTTTTTCTTAGAAGCAGACAATTATTTTTTTTTCTGATTTTACCTCCAAACATTGTAAATGGGGGAAAGAAATGAAGAAGTGTTAATGTCACTCTTGATACTTGAAATGCTAAGTTGTGCTACCATTAAGGTGATATTTCCGTTATTTTAGGCTTGTTTTCATGCAGGGTAGCTATCTTAGAAAGCTATTATTGAATCTTTAACTTCATCCTTTTAAAGACTATAGTGTAAACATTTCAAAATGTATTTTTAAGGAATGCTTTTCTTCCCTTGGAAATTAAGTTATTTTTTTTTTTATAATTGATCATACTTTCATAGGATTTAGATTTGATATGTTCATATTTTAGATTTTATGGAATTATCAGGGGCAGAATAAATTTTCACTCACTGTGATTTTGATGCTTATAAAAAATATTGAGAGAGAGGGTAAGAGAGTTTGAGAGAGAGAGAGAGAGAGAATGATGAAGACATCAAGTGAGTTTTTGTTGTGACTTTTATTAGTGAGAGACAGAGAGAAGGCAGGATAGGAACAGTGAGTTTATGTTTTGATTACTGGATATTATCGAGAGGACCAAGCTGTAGATTATGTTGACAGCATCACAATGTGCCATTGATGTGCATGAACAAAACTCTAGCAGACAGATTTATTACATGTTGGGTGACCTTAAAAATCTTTGCTTTCAAATTAATCCTCTTTGAAATCATCGCATGCACAATGCTGCTGCTAGCGGTGGGTAAACTTGCTTGGGTTTTCACAAAATTATAGTTATTACAATGGCAGAACAACAGTTTTATTTTATTTCCCCTCAGGGTTATGAAGTTTGAGTTGTAAAGTCTTAATTTTGTATATGTCATGTGTAGTGTAGTATTCCTGTATAATAGTCTTCCAAAATATAACATTTTTTCCTAGCTGTTTTCATTTTTAAGAGAATTAT
Source organism: Elysia chlorotica (assembly GCA_003991915.1). Classification (NCBI taxonomy): domain Eukaryota; kingdom Metazoa; phylum Mollusca; class Gastropoda; family Plakobranchidae; genus Elysia; species Elysia chlorotica. The sequence goes on along the minus strand of RQTK01001016.1, from coordinate 91,821 downwards.
GTGAAATTTATTTCTTAAAACATTTGGCAGTGAAGGAGTTAACATTTTGATCCATCTGTAATTGGATGCTAAATTATTAAAATTTTCTGTTTATGTTTGGCCTGATTTAGAACCAAATGTTTTAATCAACAAACAAAAAAAGAAAGGATTGTTGTTGAACAGAGAGGGGGGTTAGGCCTTTGATATTTCTGCTGCAGTGGCAGGCCTTGTATTCTTTGCTGGTCTTCTGCTTCAGTAATTATATATAGAGCTCATGTTGAATTGTTGCACACACTTTGCTCCACTCGAGTTGTGTCACCTCAAGTTATGTACTGTTTTACCATAATATGAAGTTATAAGGTATCCACTATTTTTGTTTTATTTATTACCATGTTCTTAATAATATTATACTGGCCTGATTACTTCATCGCGGCCAATGTCATCAGAACTATATTTCCTCTTAATGATTCTAAATAAAAAAAAGCTTTTCCAAGATGCTCAAAAAAATATAGTTATTTAATAAAAAAATTGTTTCAATTATGTGTTTGCTCTTATTTTTATTCTTTATGAGATAATTACTGAGATGTGTGTGTGTGTCGAGCTGGAGAGAAAGGAAGCAGTTGGGGTTAATTGATTCTTTTAAAAAAAAAAAACTAATTGTTTCAACAGTGTGTTTGCTCTTCTTATTATTCTTTATGAGATAATTATTGAGATGTGTGTGTGTCTTGCTGGAGGGAAAGGAAGCACTTGGTGTTAATTAATTCTTTTATATTGTTTGTATGACTAATAAAAGCACCATTAACCCTTGAATACTGTGCTTAACATTGTCTTTAAAAAAAAAACTTATTAAAGCATGCGGTAAATATCTCCTTCATAAGGTTCTTATTGACAGGCCCATCAGTTTATGGTATTACTGTGAATTTTTTTAAATTATTAGTACATATAGTTTTCTTCTTTTTCATAATACAAATACTTTTTCTAAACTTGACTATGCTCGTAGTCTTTACTCTAAGTCTCTCTCTGTATTGCAGTTTAGCAGCAAAAAGTTTTACTTTTTCCATTATTTTACTACTCTGAGAAAAAAGAATCAAGAACGGCTTTCATTCGTGATGAATATGACTTAAAGGAGAGAGAAATAAAGAATCTGGACAGGATATTGATAGAAATTGGTACATTTTTTACTGATCGTGGGTGTCACAGAAGTCAACATTGGCATCACAGTTCTGTTATGTTTTGTTTGTCATTGTTTCTTTGTCTCGTTATGAAGGACTTTTTTTCAGTTTCATCGATGGACTAATTTGCGTTTCTCGTATTGTTTTTGCATCCAGAGTTGAGTTGAGTTGGTTTAACATCCAACGTCAGCACTATTTAGGCTATTTTGTGGACGGGCCACAAGATAGACGTTTGCCAATTTGATGTGCTGCCACACACAAAAGAGAGCGAGGAAACCATAACTTCTGTCTCAGCCCGTCATATTATACTGACACGGACCCAACCAGTTACAGGGGACGAAATTGGAAAAATAAATCTGTCGTGGGAATCGAACCTCGGTACTCCAGATCTGGAGACCAACGCTCTACCACTTCAGCCCCTATGTTTTTTGGCATCATTATACTAATACTGCGCAAATTCGGCAAAAGAGATGGGAAGACAAGATAGCAGAATGGACATGTTTAAGGCTGGGCGAAGTCCTTCGAAGGGCTGAAAACAGAAAGGTCGAAAAAAAAAGTGATTGACCGATCATCCCCAACGGGCATTTAGACTAAGGGATAAATAGGAAGTAAGGTGAATAAAGGCGAACCGTATTTGTACTTTTATCGCTTTTAATTGTATTTATATTGTAAAATAAAATGCCCTAAGATTTTCAAACAAATTGTACGAAGATAGCAAATATGTTTACATCGTTTCAAAGTATACAAAGAAACTTTTTGTCTTCAAAAAAATTAACTGTATAACGTTCATTTGAAATGCAGTATAATTACTTATCAGGTATAATTTAAATTTAGACCACAGGTATTTCAAACAAGTCAAATGCATTTATTTATACTCAAAGCGTTAATATATTTGTTACGCAAATGGTGAAGCGATGTACTCCTAATCGGTACGGTAGATCAATAGTTCGAAACCTCGGTCGGTTAAAAATACTTTTTTTGCTCGATTTCGTCTCCCTACTGGTTTGGTGGGTGTCAGTAGAATATGAACCACTGGAATATTAGTCATGGTATATAGGCACTGTTTGTCGTTGGCAGAGCTTAAACTGATCTGATTTTAATCTTGGGACTCATCCGCAATATAGCCTATATAATGTATTGGAAGCAAGCCTAGCAAGAAACTCAAAAGACAAACGACTTTGATATTATTTTAATTCGTGAGCATTGGTATTGTAATGTTGATTTAAATGTTCTTCATCTTCAATAGGTATAGAGGTAGTTCTTATTAAATACTTTGTCTTTGGTTTTCCCACTCACACTCAGTCACACACACTCACTATTGAAGTTGCTCTTTCCTCTTCCCCATGTGCCTCTTCTCTCTCTCTCTCTCTCTCTCTCTCTCTCTCTCTCTCTCTCTCTCTCTCTCTCTCTCTCTCTCTCATATCACTTCTTTTGTAATATCTATTAATGTTGCTGGAAACATAATACACAAATGGTGGCTCACGGAGATCTACAAGGGAAATGGGTAATACAAATTGGTATCATGTTGCACTGAAACCAATCCGACTAATAAAGACAGACCAGTCTGATGGACCATCGAACCCGGAAGGAAATGACCCAATTGGATATTCCAGTCTAGTATAGAGCTATAATTGAAGCCCGTTTGAGCCTTACCTAGTCCGTTACCTATTGTTTTTGTTTCCGTTATGGGCGACGTTATCGCATAACATCCAATGTCTTAAACAGGCGCAGTAGCCCCTGGGTAGAACAATGGGTTCGACCGAGGATACCAGATAACCTCGGTTCCGACGCGTGGGGAGGGGGGGAAAAACTGAAGTTTTACTTAACAGCCCCAGTGTTGTGGGGGGCGAATTTAACTCCTATTTCGGAGGCGATATTGGAAACATGTAGGTCCATTACCGCGAATACCGAATGTCTGTCCACTTCCATTCACTGGTTCAAAATCATTGGAAGTGATAGTGATAACGTCGATGTTTGAGGGAAGGAGGAGGAGGGGGATGAAAAATAAAATTAGGAGAATTAGATGGATGACTATAATGAAGTAATGATGATCTCAATAATAATGAAAGAGAAGGTTTAATTTAAATACCAAATTTTCCAGGTGCTATGTTCACAAAACAACGGAAGGATCTGATATGAGATTGCTAGTTTCTGAAATAGTTTTCAAGAAAATTGTCGCCAATTGGTTGACACTCCGTTCTTTGTGTGTAGAGATATGTGCATTGGGCCTGTGATAATTATGCTGAAAAAACTGTAGCTCCCTGAGCGCAGTTTTTAATTTTGAGGCATCTCGATCTGGAAAAAAACACGTCAACGTTAAAATTTGAGTCTCCGATAATTGAACAATCTCTTTTAGTTGTTTGCGTTTAAAAGACTAGTTCTTTGTTGTTTGTTTTAAAGAGGCAGCTGTTGATTTTAAAATTCGTTCCTAATAGGTGGTGGGTGGTGTAAAAGAAATACACTTGTTTGACAAAGAAAATGACTCTGTCGATTCGAAAGATAAACTCGTCGATGTATTGTACGGCTTTGCTATTGGAGCTATAGATATAGGGCCGTAATTTTGTGTAACCAAATAATGCAAGCTTCGCTATACATACTTGTATCCTTAGGGTCATATAATCTTACGCGAAATAATTACCTAGATCGTTATCAATCACTAAGCAAATCCTTAGTCTTCCTTTTTTCTTAGACTGTCCATTCAAGTAGCATATCTTAAAGTTTTGAACAGCTTTTAAATCTCTTCTGCTTGGAATTATTTACATTTAATGTGTATTCAGTTTTGTATTGAAGCCTTTTCTCCTTTTCTTTATGACATTCTGAAGTAATTTTCTCGAAGGCGAAGAATTACGTTTATGCCTCAAGCTTTTCGTCGATCAACTCGCGACCCCTTGTGCGCCTTCCAAAATTTGATAAACTGTTTGTAAACACAACCCTAGGCGTGTATATAATTTTACTGTACGCTTTTAACCTCGGCACTACATAGGCTTTTTGTAGACGGGTCCTAAGACTAAAGTCTGACAATTTTAAGTGCTGCCACACAGATAGTGCGGCGATGCCATGGCTCATGTTACATCCTGTCGCAATGACACTGATATCGAGCCAAATAGTAGAGGACGAAATGGGGAAATCAATAATTACTGACCAATCATGGGGTAAATAAGTTTTTGACTTATCACAGGGCAAATGCTCGGTGGAAATAAATAAAATAGCACCAAATAAAGAACATTGAAATGCTTTGGGCACCGGAAAAGACATAGCAGCTTGGAAAGACGTATCATAGAAGAAAAGCTGAGGGCAAAACGAAGACAAGGCACACCTACAAGAAGGTGGATGGATGACATAAACGACTGGCTACAAAGGAGACCCAGCGAGGCAGAAAGGATCGCTCAAAACAGATGATGATGATGATGATGATGATGATGATGATGATGATGATGATGATGATGATGATGATGATGATAATGATGATGTACGAATTAATGAACCACGTACAATATATTTTATAATAAATTGCTGTGGTGGCAAAATAATAAGTGGTTATAAGTCTTTTGTTGAGGGGAAAAGACGATCTACATGATAGAATTCGAGTGGACCCACTCTTAAATATTGCACCTAAATCGTTTCAATTTTTAACGAAAATTTTTCCTAGAAGCAAAGCTGAGGGCAAAGCGAAGACAAGGCAGACCTACAAGAAGGTGGATGGATGACATCAGCGACTGGCTACAAAGGAGGCCCAGCGAGGCAGGAAGGATCGCTCAAGACAGAGAGCTCTTCAGGCAGATTGTACGGGAGGCTACGTCAGACACTGTCGACAAGCAAACATGATGATGATGATGATGATGATGATGATGATGATGATGATGATGATGATGATGATGATGATGATGATGATGATGATGATGATGATGATGATGATGATGACGAAGAAGGGATTAGCGAACCACGTACAATATATTTTATAATGAATTGCTGGAGTGGCAAAATAATAAGTGGCTACAAGTCTTCTGTTGAGGGGAAGCGACGAACAGAAACGAAAAAGGTACTTTAACACATATACAGTTTCGGCTTTATTAAACCCTCTTCGGTACAAAAATTACAAGGAACAGGTTACGAACATGAGCCAATAGCAAAATTTAAACAGACCACGGTAATGGATGTCACGTCATTGGCAGATCAACATGATAGAATTCGGGTAGACCCACTCTTAAATATTGCACCTAAATCGTTTCATTTTTGAAAGAACACTAATTTGTTGAATCTTTAAGCCCACAAATATCTATAGCGCTCCCAAAGTTGACTAGAGAGTGACTAGGCTAAGATTGTCACTCTGGTTTAAGTGCGTTTTATAGCTGGCTCTTGAATCAGGAGCCCACCCAACTTGAGTAGGGCCGTAAGTATATCGTTGTAGTAGCTTGCAACTCGTAGAAAGCCTTCTTATTCGCATTTTCTTGGTTGTAAGACACCGCGATGTTGTAACTTACAGCCGTAGACAGAGGCTAGAGAAGGAATATGCAAGATAGAAGCACACTTAGGTTTTGGTGCTGCAATTAGTGGAAAACAAAAGGCAACCTAATGCAACCAAATTTAGCCCGTTAAAATAGAATGATCGTTTGTCATTTTGACGATGATACCATTGATCTACCATATTCGTAAATTATTAACCTGTAAAACAGGTCTTACACGGCCCACACTTCCCGCTATGACACCGCCCCCGGAAGTTTACGGTTGCTTAGATCCTAGAGTGGAACTCTCGTGTGATGATATGAGAGTTTCATTTCCGCCGCATCATTCAAGATGGCGAGTTCTATCCAACCTTTTCCAGTTGAAGGGATTCTTCCTAAGAAAGAAACCGGTGCTGTTTCTTTTATAACAAAGTACCCACAGTCGATGGTCGTGGTATAGTAATTGCTATATTGGACACAGGAGTCGACCCAGCTGCACAAGGCCTTCAGGTGAAGCAAAATCTACATTAAGAGGTCTATAATCTAGGTCTAGATTCTAGAGATCTAGATCTAGAATCTAGATTAGATCTTGAGAATCTACAACCCTGTCTGCCTGTTCAATTATTTGTTAGATCATTTATAATCTAGATATAGATCCAAATGTATTTCTTCCTCTTTCAGAACAGTAGATGCCTACGATTTTGTCTTGTAAAAAAACGTTTCTTTTGTATAATGCACAAAAATGAAGGCAAGTTCAACAAATGAAGCACAATTATAATTATTGAAATGGAAACGAAGCCATGAATGATCCTCAAAATCTTGGGGTCTGTCCACAATATAGCCTATATAGTGCTGACGTTGGATGTTAATGCGAGTTCGAAAATTATTATTTAGTGTTTTAGCACTTTCTTACCTGTCAAACCAGTAGTCTGACAGGGCTGAGAATCTTTAACCTATAGACTCAAATTCATCTGTTCTTAGCCTTATTCCTCATTTAAATAAAAATCTTGTTCATCTTTGTCTCTTTCAGGTTTAAAGCAGGAAACTAAATTCGCAGATGTAAGAAAAAAACAACTGTTTTTCTGTTTTAGCTGCTTGTTTCCCTCTTTCTCAGCCCTGTCTGGACATCACAGTTGTGAAATTTCAAAAAATATTTTAAAAATAATGCTGTTCACTTCCCCAGATCACGTCAGATTCAAAGCCTAAAGTGATTGATTTGGTTGACTGCACAGGATCTGGAGATGTTGACACAAGTACAATAGTCACTCCAGTGGATGGCAAAATCACAGGCCTTACAGGTCGGCAATTAACTGTAAGTAAGCTGATTTCATTATTATATATATATTTCTTAAGATGACATTAAAGGAGGCTACATCTATACTTTTGAGAAAAACGCTATCAAAAGTTTCAAGTATTAGTGATTTAGAAGTAGTGGATTTTAAAATAATTTTTATAACCAGGCTACCAACCTGTACAGTTATTTTGGCGTTTCTTCTGTTCAGGTTATTGATTATGAATTTATTCACGTGACCATCTAATTTAGCAAACAAAAAATCTGTCATAATCTTTTTTATGTTACCTCACTATTAAATGACAATGGCAATTGCATTTTCTCTCAAGTTCCTTTAAAATTTTAAGTTTTTTTTTTTTTCATCATTAAATTATTTTTATTTTAAACTTTTGTATTTTATCCAAACTGTCCTTCATGTTTTAGGTGATATTTCTAGCGTCATTAAAACAAATTAATATGCTTTTTATTTATATTAAACTTCTATTTTCTCTTTTTCCAACCAGATCCCTGGGTCATGGACAGTGCCCAGTGGAAAGTTTCACATCGGTCTCAAGGCCTCCTATGATTTATTTCCCAAACCTCTCAGGGAGCGTGTAGGTAATGAGGCCAGAGAAAAGGTGTGGCAGCCACAACACAGAGCTGCTCTTACAGAGGCTCTTAGAGCACTGGAAGTTTTTGAGACGGCTCATCCAAACCCTACAACCATCGTATGTACATTTTTTTCATCTTTTTGGTATATGGTTTATTTTAAGATTTTATCATTATTGTTATTGACAGTGAAAGGGTACTGGATTCTTCAAATTTTTTTAAACATAAGTTGAAACAATCTGGACATTTTCTTTTTTGTTTTTACAATGATTGACTTGTTGGAATGCAGTGGTGTACAGATATTTCTAAATTAGCTTAAAGTCAAGCTCAGTTCACGCTTTTTTCTAATGGAAAATTAATTATTTAAATTGCCAATAATATTATTATTAAGTGCAATTTGGTAGATTTTAATTTCATTCTTTTCCAACGACTGATGGCCAGTCACAAAAGAATGAATCCACATGTACAAGGCACCCTTGTTCTAAGGGTTTCAATTTAACTAAATTTTTTTCCTAATACAACCACCTACTACTTCAGTCTTTTTAAACACCAATTTGTGTTATCTGTTCGTGTGATGTCCTAATGTATGATGAACCTCATCAACCACAGGAAGACAGAACAGAGAGGGAGGACTTGCAGGCCAAAGTAGACATCCTCAACTCGCTCGACAAGAAATACCCTGAACGTGGAGCTGTGTATGACTGTGTGGTTTTCCATGATGGATCGTCATGGAAGTATGTTACTCTGTGTTGAATGAAATACCAAAAATAGATATATCGTCACCTTGCTTACATAAGTGTCTATTTGACAGATAGACCAAATTAAGGAAGTATGTTACTCTGTGTTGAATGAAATGTACCAAAAATCTTGCTTACATAAGTGTCTATTTGACAGATAGACCAAAATAAGGAAGTATGTTTCTCTGTGTTGAGTGAAACACCAAAAATAGATATATGGTCACCTTGCTTATATAAGTGTCTATTTGACAGATAGGCCAAAATAACACTGATTCACCACAAAACTCTTTGAATAATTGCCCATCTTTCTGTTCTATAACCAGAGAAGCTGTCTGTGTCTGATTAAAAAAAAAAATTATGTTAAAATGAGCTACATATAAACAGATTCAATTTTCAACAGTTTCATATTTCTAAAAATTACTGATTTGAGACAGACCATTATTTAGCAATATCAAGACACATTCCTTTTACATTTATTGAAATTAAATGGGAGTCATTCCGATTTGTCTCTAAAAATGTGGCCTGTTTCGATTTTCCAATTTTTTTTTAAAGGATTATGTAACTGTTATATTATTTTTTGTCCACCCCCCAGGGCCTGCATGGACACAACAGAAACTGGTGACCTCAGCTCATGTACAGTTCTCTCCCCTTTCAAGCTCAAGCAGGAGTATGGCACAATCAGCCAAGCTGGTGAGTCTTGGCATCCTTATTTGCTTAATGTTCCTAAACTCTGTAGGCTGTGTCTATTATACACTTTTAAAAGAGATTTACAGGTATGAATCCACAGCGGTTAGAAGTAGGCATTAAGGCAAATGATTGCGCATTGGAGAATTGGAACCCCCAATTTGAAGATCATAAGCACCTAATCGCCTTGCCGCTCATAGAAAGTATGGTTTTTACCACTAGACCCCTATGCTCCCTCAATAGTCTGTGTGCAGAATGTACTCCTCTGATTTAGGCCTCTACCTCCTTCTTTTCTGTGCTTCTCTTTGCGAAAGAGTCCTTTGTATGGCACAATCCTGTTTTATCATTTGGATTATTCAGATCAGAAAAAAAAATGTCATTCTTATATATGCAAATATTCTGACTCAATTTACATTGCTTTGCTTACATGAGAAAAATTTATTAAATTTTAAAATTTTTATAATCTCAGGTGTAGAAGTTTATTATGCTTTGTTGAAATTGAATAAAAAAAACAACAACCCAGTATTGTAGAAAACATAAAGCCAGCTTAGAGATCTTCAGTTTCATTCACAAATTTCTTCTTTATAGAAGGTAAACTAAATACAATTTTTAAAAGAGGACTCTTCGATCTTCCTTCGTTGATTAGTGTATTCATTATTTTTTGTTTCCTTTGAAACATAAGTTTTCTTAATCTCAGCATCAGAAAATTCTGAATGATATCAATATCTTGCCATTAAATATTTTTAATTATTTCAGATATGATGACCTACTCTGTGAACATATATGATGACGGGAACATGTTAGAAATTTGTACAAATGCAGGTACTTATTTCAATAATTGTTTTGAATTATTTTGTTCCTGTCCAAAATTTATGTAAAGTTTTGTCCCAGCATTGCATTATGGGTTGACTATGCTAATCTTCAAGATGATGTTTTAACATACAGTATTTGCTGGATAGAGATTTGAATCATTTCTGTTGATAATAGATCAGAGATAATACCTACTTGATCTACATTGATCTGATTGTATTTCTTTAATTTTATATAGAAACTGTGTTTAGATTGGCGCTAGAGATGTATACATAGGTAAACATTGAGATTAAAATAATAATAAATTATTATAAGGAGAGCTTAAAATGTAAATGTCTAGGGTGGTAATATCATGATTGCTGTTTTTTACACCAGCTCTGCATTTAAAGTCTGTTCTGTCTATACATAGTAATTTTTAATCAAGTTCAAGATTTAAGATTTCAGAGCAAGGAGTTCAATGAAAGAAAAAGCAAAATAAAAAAAAAGAACCAATCAATCTATACTTTTGATGATCATCTATCCGTGGCTTATAATTTCCTTGATTGATTGGGGAGTTCATAATCTAATCCGTACACTTCGTCCATAGTGAAATGATAAGGTCTATCATCTATAATTTCAATATGTTAAATTGTTGAGCTCATAATTGAAAATCCCTACACTTCCATCCATGAAACAGGGTCACATGGCACTCATGTTGCGTGCATTGCTGCTGGCAACTTCCCGCTTCATCCAGACTACAACGGCATTGCTCCTGGGGCACAAGTTGTGGGCCTTAAGATCGGGGATACTCGACTTGGCTCAATGGAGACTGGCACAGCGCTCATCAGAGCAGTCAGTACATAGTTTGTCCTATAATTAGCATCTTAAGAAGATCTTAGTGCTTCTTTGAGAATTCAGTGCATAGGTTGCTCTTTGTGTCGTTAGTGAGAAATAGATGTTTATATTGGAATATTAGGATCTCCTAGAATCAATTCACATCTCAGCCATTGAACTCCTTTCCTCACGGAATTAGATTATTTAGATTAAGATTGTTAGATAATTGATATAGTTCTATATTTGGATTTTTAAAAGGTTCTATTCTCTGAAAGCTGCTAAAATTGATTTGACAGCGAGACTTTTAATTAGGTGTTTCCATTTATTTGATCACTTTGGTGTTAGGTATGATATATTAGTGCTAACATTTTATATTCTTATTTGTTTACTTGCGTACAGTGCCATGTTTTATTACAAGTTAATTGTGGCATTTGTCCATATTAATCTTTTCTTCTTTGTTTTGATCAGATGAAATATGTGATGGAAAACAAGATAGATTTGATCAACTACAGTTATGGAGAAGCAGCTAATGTGTGCAATACTGGGTAGGTCAGCTGAATAAGCATTCAACACTTTTTTACTTCTTGACTTAACAATTCAATTACCTTAATCTTAAAGCATTTTTTTTTTCTTTTCTTTTTCCTTTTTGTATTTTTTTACATATTAATGTACAATTATTGAAAAAACTAATTTATCACCAAAATAAAAAAACTGTTGGATGAAAAAGTCATAAATTAATTGGATCTTCTTTTTTTCTCTCTCTAACCTATGCAGCCGTGTGATAGATCTCATCAACGAGGCTGTGAATGAGAAGGGTGTGATCTTTGTCACCAGTGCAGGCAACAATGGGCCTGCTCTCTCCACTGTGGGAACCCCTGGAGGGACCACCTCATCTGTGATAGGTCAGCATTCTTATGTAAAGGCTACTTTATAGGGGGTTCGGTTGGGGTAACGGTTTGGGCATTGAGCTAACAGATGGACGAACCGATTTGTGAAACGTCTGTGACAAACCCAGTGAATAATTAGAAACTGTGGTTCCCAGAGAGTAAAGTGTGATGGTGTGGGTAATGGCAACCTTCCTCATTATGATGTTTGCTAAGAAATATCAGAATCCTAACCTTTACTGTTGGATCCCAACGCTGTGGCAAAGAGTTTGGGACAAGCTTAAATATTTACATAATATCCCTTACATACCACTTAAATAATAATATAATTTCTATATGCAGCCTGAGGGTTATTTTAAAACTAAGAACAAAATGTTCATAGCAAACTCGTAAAATGTTTCTATTTCATTTGCTGTCCAGATGTGCTTAATCAAAACTGGAAAAGTGAAAATTACTAGAAAACTATTCAAAATATTGTTTGAAAATGGTGTGATTAATTACTACAAGCAGTTCAAATCTGTCCTTTTTTAAATAAAGATTGCTTTTAATGTGTCTTTTTCATGGCCAGGCCTAAACTGTAACCAGACTTAGTTTGTGAGATTTCTATACATATGTAAGTTTTGGTCTATAAAGTCATCACTGGCACAAAGTAAAGATGGACAAACAATGCTGTATTGAAGTTTCGTCTTGAAACCCAAATGTAACACAAAGTCGGCTCCTAGGGCATTCCTGTCACTTATTTTGAACTTCTAATACATGTAGTTGTTTCTTATAAGTTTCAATCTATTTTATTTTCATACATCATGATCCTTCAACACATATTCGTTCCACAGGAGTTGGGGCCCATGTCACCCCCCAAATGATGGCAGCAGAATACTCCATGAGAGAAATGGTGCCACCTATGCACTATACTTGGTCATCTAGAGGACCAGCGTAAGTTGTTTTTTTTTTCTTTCAATTCTTTGATCATTCCAATACCACAAATATTCATTGAGCATGTAGAAACCTATTTATTTTATATAAAAAAGGCATGGAAACTTAAATGTTATTTATTATAATGCGTTCTATAAAATATACAGAATCAAAAGAGTGCATGAAGCTGTTATTTGTCAGTGAGCATTCATGGCATTATGCAGGGGTCTCTCTAGAATAGACAAGTCAAGTGAACCTTAAACCAAGGCATTTAGAGACATATTATTGTATCCACAAATTTTTAAAGAGGGCAATTACAGTATTTGTTTCTAGACTAGAGAAATGTAAGAAGACCAACCTTTTCTTTAGACTCTTAGAGGAATACTTTGTCACTGAAATATGTGCGTACAAACCAATCTATAACCGTTTCCATATATTTCTGTATGTGATGACTATCTGTATATCTCCAGTCACGATGGAGCCTTGGGGGTGTGTATCAGTGCCCCGGGCGGTGCCATAGCATCAGTGCCTAACTGGACGCTTAGAGGGTGCCAACTCATGAATGGGACAAGTATGAGCTCTCCCAATGCTTGTGGCTCTATAGGTACGCTGATGACTTCCTTGTTAAATTGTTCTCTCTCTTCTGTTATGCATTAATGTATTCGAAGCAAAGTCTTGTTTTTGTATGCTTATGGTTTTGAAAATGGTGCTCATTTTATATTTAACTCAGGTGGACATTTAAACGTAGAAAGGCTCCTTATAAAATGTGAATGTGTAGCTAATTGTTTTACATTATAAAAAAAAAAAAGCTTTTATGTTTGATTTAGACTTGGAAAATTTTTCCAAATAGGTTCTTTATGGCATTGTTATGTATATTTGAGTGACTGCATGAAAAGAAATGTCCTCTAACCAGGTAATTTCAGATATAGAGTTGCCCAAGATTATCTTTAGATTATTGAATACCTACCTAATTGTAAACCTTTTTTGTGCTTAATGAGCGCAAACCCAAAAATAGTTGGATAGTGATAGAATCAATGTCCTAGTAAAAGTAAAGAATTTTTTAATGAAAACTGTACCACGAAAGTTAGTTGAAAATGAGTCTATTCCTAACACATTTTTGTTTTTCATCTAAAATTTAAAATTTCTTTGCTAATTAGCAACAATCATTGATTTCTTAAAATTTCTGTTCAGCTTTGGTATTGTCTGCGCTTAAGGCAAACAATGTCTACTACACACCATTCAGCGTCCGTCGGGCCTTGGAAGCTACGGCTCAGCATGTTCCAGGAGTTGAAGTCTTTGCCCTGGGACAGGGCATCGTGCAGGTACGCTACAAGATTGCTATTTTCGATAATGATAATTTTTCCGTAAATTTATGAAAATTCAGTAAAAAGGCTAATCACAGTTCAGTTAAGTTCTGTCAGGGGGATGTGTTTAGGGATTTAATATGCAGTTCTTAGCACAAAAAGTTTCAGTAAAAATATTTGATCCAATTCGCATCACTGAGGTTTTGAAATAGAAAAGTGAGGTTAAAAATTGAATTCCATGAATTTTGTCTGACAACAAAGTGATCTGTAGTCAACGTTGAACACCTTGTGAAAAGCACACCTTCACACATGTATGCCAGTAGGAAGGAGCATATTTTGTGCAGACTAAAGACAGCAATCAAGGGAATAGTCGGGTCCGACTTACTCCTCAGTGATTAAGTTAAGAATTACATTGTATTTGTTGCACACCTATGAGTCTTAGTCAAAGAGCAGATCCTGCATGTTAATAGAGAGGGTACAGTCTAGCTTGTAAACAGCTCTTGTGTAAATTTTCTGTGCATTCCTTTTTTTTTCTTGTCCGAAACACTGTTAGGGCTAGAGTTGCTTCTACTTAAACTGGGTAAGCTAAAATAGCTTTCAAAAATAAAAATAAAAAACTTTGTTAGGTTTGTGGAATATCTTACTAAAAAAATAGTTCAACTCCACAAATTGCAATATATTGCTTTCAAAGTTGAGGCATTAAGTTAATTTGGTTGATTAACGTCCAGCATCGGGGATATATAGGCTATATTGTGGACAGTCTCCAAGACTAACATCTGAACATTTTTTATTTGCAGGTTGAGGCAGCTTTCAACCACCTGAGCAAACACCAAGACAGCCCAGGGGAGAACATAAACTTTTGTGTATCGACGTCTGGTGGGGGGCGGGGCGTCTACCTGAGGGAGCCTGTACAGCTGGTCAAGCCTGCGGAGGTCACTGTCTCGGTGGAGCCCATGTTTGAAAAAGACATAGGTGGGCATCCAGTATTTCCATTTATATGCTGTGTGGTATCAGCTCTTTGTATTTACCTGCACATCCTGCTTTTCAAAACAATAATACAGGCAGTTGGCCTAAATTTGGCCATGTGTAAAGCTTGAGATTGGAAGGGTATTTTTTGACAAGTACATATCTGGAAAAGAAATGTCAGCTTCTTGTCAGCTTGACTTTTGATTTTATTCTTTGAAAAATTATCTTGGTTCAAGTTTTTCACATTTGTAATTGATTAAAACTCTTTTTGTTCAAATGGATGTAAAAATACTTTTGTATGTCTATAGTTTTGGTTTCTAAAATTTAAATTTTGTTTTTGTCTGGCATCTATCTTTAATATTTGCAGTTGCACAGAATTTATTTCCTCTACTCATTCGATGGACCTGCTTTACTTGTTTAATGGACATACATCCTAATCTTATGATATGCCATAATATCTGTTTATGTCAAATGTTTTTGAAATAACTCTGGTATTGTTGTACAAATTATTCATGCCTTGTCCTTTTATATGTTTTCTCTTGAAATGTTTCATTTAACTTTGGATGCAAGGCCAGGAATCTAATATTTAATCTACCATCATTAATTTGCATACACCCCAGATCCTACCAAGAAGATTGGCTTTCAGATCAACTTTTGCTTGACATGCACCCAGTCGTGGGTGAAGTTCCCGTCCAGCTTTCTCCTGATGAACGCTAACAGAACCTTCACAGTCACGGTAGACCCTCGGGGTTTGCCAGAGGGTGTGCACTATGCTGAGGTGAGGCTTTCAAGAACTTGAATGCAGGCATCCAATATGGATCATTTAATTATTATTGTACCTACAACATTAAAAAATGCTTTCTTTTAATTATTGTTAAGAAGAAGTGACATTGGTTGGTGAAAAAAAGTTAATGCAATATAGTAATGTGATATCTTTTCATATAAAATGTCTCAGATTATTTTTTTCTTTTCGTACTTTTCTTTTTTTTTCTTTTTTAGAGTTGATATTGTACATTTTAATCTGATTTAATTTTTTTTTTTTTTGGTAGCTGTAGTACACAAAATTAAGCTTTTCCTATTTGTCAATGTAATTGGTGGTCCAGGAATGCTGGATGCATGAATGACAAAACATGTTTAGCATCACTGATTCTTATTTTTTATGACCTCACAGATTCAAGCATATCAGTCTTGCAATGCAGAGAGAGGCGCAGTGTTCAGGGTTCCAATCACAGTGGTTGTCCCCACCAGGTAATGGATAAAATATGTTTACATTTAATGTGAAGTGGATCTCATATGGATTAGTGTATTTAGGGTTATTTTTTGTTTGGTTTTGTTTTTGTTGGAGGGGGGTAGGGGTGTGGTGGTGGTGGGGGGTCCAAGTTTTAATAACTGGGTTCTAAAAAAGAATTTTCTTGCATTGCCTAGATATGTTTTTCTCTTGTACCATTTAACATGTAAAGAAGTATAATTTGAGCTTAAATTGACTGGGGAAAATATATAATTTTATAGCTCATTATGAGTTTAATAACTTGGAAAGTATAAGGCATGTGCTATTACGTCATGAATGTAGATGTAGTGCATTTGCACCTATAAATCCCTGATGTACATGTAATACATTGCACCTAAACATCCTGAATGTAGATCTAGTGCCTTGAATCTATACATCCAGAATGTAAATCTAGCGTATTGCACCTGTACATCCTGAATGTATTTCAAGTGCGTTGCTCCTTTACATACAATGTGATGCAAGGTAGTCAAAGTCCATCTAATAGAAAGCTGAAGATGTGCTGTGCTGTATTTAATAAGACAAAATTCTTTGTTGTAAATCTAATGTATTGCACCTGTACATCCTGAATGACATTCTAATTCATAAAGTGTTGCCTGTTTTACTTTCCCCAGGCTAACGGAGACGAGCGCCAATTCCCTGCATTGGCCGGCCCAGGTCTTCACAGCGGGTCAAGTGTTCCGCAAGTTCATCCATGTGCCTTTCGAGGCTTCCTATGCTGGTGAGATGTACTACTTTTATGCTCTGCAAAATAGAAGTGTTCAATTTAAACACAGACAGGATGTTTTCCATACAAAGTTTTTGTATTTTTTCAAAATTTTAGGAGATATTTAAACTTTCCTTTGTTTTCTTCATTTTTTCAAATTAGTTTTAAAAAAAAATGAAGCGGGAAAGCTTTGTTAATATTTCAGAGCTTTAATAGTTTAAACATATTCTTAAAAATTGTCTAATAAAATACAAAATATATTTTTATGTTATCGTAGAGTCAAACAGTTGATAATCTGTCCAAATTTGGAAGATAAAGGGGAGGGTGGGGCTCCCATACTTTATTGTAAAAAAATGTTTTTATAGAACATGAAAACATGAATAATGATACACTCAGTGTTTGAAGAAGAATGTGAATCGTTCTTTAAAATTTTATGTTATGATAGCCCACACTCTTAATATTGCATTGATTTCCACACTGCACCTGTATTTTAAACGGCCAGTATTTTGTTTTTCCTGTCGGCAGTGCTGCGACTAAATTCTCTAGACAAAGAGAAGAACGCTCGTTTCCTACTGCACACTCTGCAGATGTCTCCACAGTTTGCTTACAAGAGACACGAGTTCTCCAAGTTTGTCACCATTAGTGACCAAGGGGAGGGTGTTTATGCCTTCTCACTTGTTGTAAGTTTCTCGATTTCAAGACATAATCATTGTAGGTTGTTTTGTTTTTTAAAAAGGAACATGATTTTCAATTTTTTTTTGAAAATTTGTTTAAATTTGTTAAAACGAAAAAGAAAAAAAAGAAATATAGATATGTTTCAATTATATTGTATCCCCTCTTATGGAACTTTATTTATCATAGCTTATCACAAAAGAAACAAATTAGAAGCAATTTTGTATACCATATTTTTAATACTCTTTATAAAATATAAATAAAAGAAATAATTTTTGTTCCATATGATTTGTAACTAAGCATTAGTCTAATGGACATTATAAGTCTTTACAGGAAGACTTTATAAGATGCATGTGAATTTTGTTTTAAATGCTCCCATACATTAATTTTAATGTTAAATGAAATTTTTGACCCAAGTACTTTTCTTTACTTTTTCTTTACAGGAAGACTTTATAAGATGCATGTAAATTTTGTTTTAAATGCTCCCATACATTTGATGTTAAATGAAATTTTTGACCCAAGCACTTTTCCCCATTTGCATGTTAAATTCCCTTTTTACTGCGTTTTTATATCTTTGCTTGTACCTTCCTAAGATTTTGTGTTGTCATGACTACAAGCGCTGCACATCAAGTCAATTAACTTATAAACGATTTTATAAAACTATTTTCTTTGACCAGAGTGGTCGAACTTTGGAGCTGTGTATAGCCAAGTGGTGGGCCAATATAGGAGACGTGGCGGTGGATATAAGTGTACAGTTCTACGGGGCGCAGGTCTCCTCAAAGCAGCTTTCTATGGTAGGCTTCAAGAGGCTTTTAGGTTTTTTCTTAAATCTGTCTTAGAAACATTATCCATATGTAAGTAAATGTTAAAGACAGGAAGAGATCTGGTAAATCAAAATTATTTAATCTAACATATACTAGAAAAAGTTAAACAATT
Source organism: Elysia chlorotica (assembly GCA_003991915.1). Taxonomy (NCBI): domain Eukaryota; kingdom Metazoa; phylum Mollusca; class Gastropoda; family Plakobranchidae; genus Elysia; species Elysia chlorotica. The sequence continues at coordinate 73,640 of RQTK01001016.1, read as the reverse complement.
ATTATCCTAATTAAGTGTGACTGATTGAATCCATGCTTTTCTTTTGGTTTGGTCAGAATTATGAATTTAACTTTGGGTAATATCGATCATTCTGACAAGATGAAAATTGATAATTTTGCATCTAATTTTCGTTAAAAAAAACAATCTTAGGCTGATGAAAGTAGTACCAGAACTGTTTATCGTTCTCAATTCCTCTGAAAGGCTATAAATTTTACAAACTTGAATGGGTTGAAAATATGTATCTTTCTCTTTCTATTTCATGGAATCTTCTATGGCAAGAGTTACATAACATAGAGCCGTTGTGAGCGGTTGAGAACCTCTATCTATATGTGTTCTAAATCTGAGCAAACCCTTTCCTGAAATTCCATAAATGTAGTTAACACGGTTCAGACAAGTTGCTAATGGGTCTAAATAGGTTAGATGATAGTAAAAAACCAGAAAGGAAGGAAAGGTAGATCTTATTAGTGAGACAGCATAAAAAACTGAATCAATAGTGTTTATGGCAATTTATTCTTTTGTTAGCGTTACATATATTTTCAATAAACTAAAAGAAAAAGTTGACAATTGTGATTTTGGAACGTAATTGTTATATAAATAATAAGCAATATTATAATGTTATATAAATAATAAGCAATATTACATTTTTTCTGCTTATTCCTATATCCCAAAATAGCATGGTGGAGAGGGTATCACCAGGTTTGACATAATCTCTCCTCTACGAGATGAAGAAGTCAGTCCTAGTCTTTCACTTAAAACTGCTGTTTGTCCCATCAGGTGAGTCCTGCACTTAGTGGAATAGGTTTTTTTTTTTTTCCTCATAGCTTTGTGTTACAGGATAGTTTGCGTGGCGTAAATTACTAGACATTTTCTGATGTTCTAAAGCACTGTCTTTTTTTTTCTTTCATTGTTATGAAAAAACCCCAAAAGAAAACAAAAACTACTTCTTTATAATTTGAGACTGATATGTCAACGCTTATAGGGATATTCCTTTTTGATTAACATCAACTCAGAATTTTTATCTCCATTAACTGTTCCAAGGTTTTATTCAGATTTTGAGCAATATTATTTTAAATTTCTTTATATCAAAATAATTTTAAGTTAAATTTTGTTTCTTAAGTTATCAGAGTGAGTAGTATCTATGAATATTTGAATGTACTCAAATCTTTCATGTGGTAATTGTATATAATTATTCAAACTGAAATTATTTTTACCAGCAAGTTAAATTACACATGGACCATTTTTTGAAAAAAGATAGCAACAAACTATTATACTTGTATTTTAGAGCTGTTGTAATGATTTTTTTGTTTTGTTCATTGATAAAAATTAATTTTTGGTAGGTTTAACTTTGCTCCGTGTTGTTTACAACAGCTCATCTTTTACTTCAAATGAAATGATTTTTTTGACGCAAAATTTTGTCCTATGTCTTCAGAAGATTTTGTGGATTGTTTACCTTTTACTTATATGACTTTGTAACTTCCCTTTGGTCAGAATATTGATTTTTATAAAGATTCTATCCAATACATAATGTCTTGATTGAATGAAGATAAGTGAGTCCCATGATGCAGAATAGAGAGCAATTTCAACTCTTTTTTTCTGATAATCGTATTGCACCAGACTGATATCTGCAAGGCGTAGTATTTTATCTTATGTTTCCTTGTCTTTTTGGTCCAGGCCCTCTGACTCAAAGTTCAAGTGTTTGTCCAAAGAAAGAGACCAACTGAGGGATGGAAGACAGATCCATTCTTTGGAACTTACCTACAACTTTCATCTGGTAATTTGGGGAAATATTATGAAAAGTTTCAACATTGTTTTTTATTTTGGTTATCCACACTCTTGAACTATGTCCAAATCCCCGTTTTTGGTATTTAACAAACACTTTTAAATAATCTGTTCCTTTTCTCTGAGAAATATGAGAGAAAGAGAGACCATTCATTTATCTCTCCTTTTAGGAAGCGATATAGTGATTAGTCTCAGTTTTAATGTGTCATGACAAAGGCATAAAATATCCATTAATTTTCAAAGCAAATGATTCTTCTTAATTTAGATGATAAAAGTATGAATGAAACAAAGTAAGAGAGGATTACAATTAATTTCAATCAATATTCCAAGTAGATAAATGGTTTTTTTATGGTCAATATTTATCCCAATATCTAACATTCTTCTTTGATTTTTTTAATATTCTTTGAGCAATGACTCTTACACCTTTTAAAATTCGTATTTTGTGTATTGAATCATTGGTAAATATTTATCCCAATATCTAACCTTCTCCTTGGATTGTTTTTAATATTCTTTGATCAATGACTCTCACACTTTAAAAAAATTGTATTTTATGTATTGAATCATCTGTGGCGCTAGGCCAAAAGCAGCGAGGTGACTCTAGACTGCTCCCTGCTCAGTGACCATTTGTACGAGTCAGAGTTTGAGAGCCAGCTCTGGCTCATGTACGACAACAACAAGCAGTTCATCACTGCAGGGGATGCCTACCCGGGACAGGTGTGTACTTCTTATGTTTTATTCTTTGTAAGAGAGAAGCTCTCTCCCTCTCTATCTCTCTCTATCTCTCTCTCTCTCTGAGAAAGAGAGACCATTCATTTATCTCTCATTCATTTAGTTGAGAAAAGTATGAATGAAACAATGTAAGAATGTATTACAATCAATTTTAATCAGTATTCCTTGTAGATAAATATTTTTTTGATGCAATGCAAATTTGATATATAAAAAAATTAACCTCCTTCTGGAAAGCATTATTTAAAACTATTGCTTTTTGCATAAAAAACTTAGGATATCAGCCTATGCTCTACATTACAAAATTAAGATCTTTAATTAACTTCTCCCTGTTTTTACAATTTTCCTTCCTTTTTTTGTGGTAAAAATTTATCCGAATATCTAACTTTCTGCTTTGATTTTTTTTTATATTCTTTGAGCAATGACTCTCACACTTTAAAAAAAATGATTTTATGTATTGAATTATTTATTGCAACATCTAACTTTCTATTTTGATTTGTAAAAATATTCTTTGATCAACGACTCTCCAACTTAAAAAAATTTTTCATTATGTATTGAATTATCCGTGACGCTAGGCCAAGAGCAGCGAGGTGACTCTAGACTGCTCCCTGCTCAGTGACCATTTGTACGAGTCTGAGTTTGAGAGCCAGCTCTGGCTCATGTACGACAACAACAAGCAGTTCATCACTGCAGGGGATGCCTACCCAGGACAGGTGTGTACTTCCTCTTTTTTATTCACCGTAAGAGATAAGCTCTCTCCCTCCTTGTTTTACGCCTCCTAGGTTCCCAAGCAGGGTCTTATACGGCAATGGGTCTCAAGACTGAGGTCTCGTAAATTTAGGTTCTTGCCCCCACAGTGCAGGGATCTCTGCTGGTCACATTATGCTGCCACCAACCTAAACATTATTAGGTCCCGCTACTGCTGTAGTAATCTTTGGCAAGTTTATTAAAGCTCTAGATTACAAGCTCTAAATACATGAACACTAATTAATATTTTAGCATCAGAATAAGCCTATTTTTTCCCTTTGACTTGAGATATAAACAAACAGTTTTGATTATAAACTACTTTCCGAATATTTTTAGTTGATGAGATAAATATTCGTTAGATGGAGATGTCTCAGGAGGAATCATAAAGCTGTAAAAATCATAGCGTTTAAACAAAATTAAAAGAAAGTAATCAAATGTAATTTTTTTCACTCAATCTCAAAGTTTCTATGAAGTATGTCTCAGTGGCTGTCAGTAATCCTTGCTGTCTTAACGACTTACCATCCTGATCATCATAGATGTCTACTAAATTATATAATTATTCTTTCTCTTCTTCTTTACCTGATTCTCAGTACACAACCAAGCTGGATAAAAACGACTTCACCATCATTCTGCAAGTGCGCCACGAGCGTCGTGAGCTGCTAGAAAAGGTCAAGGACATGACCCTCCTGGCCAGAATCAAGCTGCCAGCACCCCTGACTTTCGACCTCTACGGGACGTGGCAGGCTGCCCTGACGGGCGGCAAGAAGCTCAGCGCGTTCATGGCCCAACATGGTCGCACATACCCGGTCTTTGTGCCGCAGCTTGCGGAGGACAAGTAAGGAGCTCGATGGAGTAATAGTGTTGGGGTGGATATTGATAAGAGCAATGAATGAAATGATAATCATAATATTAAATAAATAATAATAATAATAATAATAATAATAATAATAATAATAATAATAATAATAATAATAATAATAATAATAATAATAATAATAATAATAATAATAATTGACATTTGAAACTATTTGCAGCAATTTTATTTTCTAAACAAAACACAATGCAATGGTGAGCTTAAATTTCAACTTGTTATCTTTTTCTCAGATTCCCTAAAGGCTGTGGACCAGGATGGTATTTCACGGGGCAATTGACCCTTGCCAAAGAGGATCCAGGCAAAAGCAAGGTTTGTGTTAATATCATTAACAAACAGTGTTGCTCTGTTGCCCCAGTTTCTCTCTATATATATAATCCAATGGCGCTCTCTCTCTCTGTGGCTTTTTTGTCTAAACCAAAACACATACTTATCTAAAGCAAGAACTTTGTGGGAAGATTTGGCTTTAGATTTTCATTGGTGTTACTCGCATCTTTGTTATGCTAGTAAAACAACTGAACTTACATTTCATAGAGATGCAAGCTTTAATGTAAGAATGCTCAAAATCTTATTTTATAATATTTTGTAGTTGATGCACTTACTGCTTTTGTTGTACAGCATCAAATAAATTAATGATCGGAGTCTGGCACAATTGATGGTTTAGAAAAAAATTTAACATTTTGCTTGGTTTGTAAGTTTTAAAGCTTAAAATAAAATTGAGTTTTTTCAAATGGAGAAAAAATTTTGACCTTGACTCTTTTGTTCTTTGAGTTTTTTGGGGGTATTTCAACTATTAGGCATATTTGCTGAATACGGATTCAGTCGATTAGTTTCCATCTTGTAAAATGTTATCTGGGAGGACCACTGCATCTTTGTAAAGTCAGAGTATCTAGGTGTTTTCGACACAAAAATTTGCAATTATTTTGAAGTTGTAAAACAACACTAGTAAAAGGGTTTAAAAAAAAAAATTCACATATGAATCTTTTTCTTTTCTTTTTTTTCATTGCATTTTTTTTTTTCCTGTTATTTATGGAGATGCTTCTTTGATGAGGAACTCTCTTTTGAAAAATACAACCAAACTCTGATATAACAGCACAAAGGGGCTGTTTTCAAAGTGCCGTTATAACACGGAAAAATGGGACACAACTCAGTACGTACTGCAACACATAACTCCCCACCTTTCATTTCTATGATCACACACGAGCAGTCGACTGTAGGCCTGTGTTCTGCATGTAAGGAAACCAAAGGGGTGCACACGAAAAGAATGATGACCTCACAGCACGCTAATGCTAAGAGACATTCTGTTTTTTTCTCTAGGCTTTCAATTGTTCAATTCCTGCTCCTTCTCTGTCTCTGTCTCTCACTCTCACACACACACACACTCGCTTGCTCCTGTTTTTTATTCCCCCCACGTGTTACCCATTCTTTTTTTTTTCTCTTTTGGTCTGAGATTCTTCAACCCTTCCCCTCGGCTCTGATTTCCTTGCTTCTTTTTCCTCTCTGACCTAAAAAATTCTTCAATCCTTCCCCCATTTCCATCTCTCTTCTTGGTTTTTCTTTCTTCACCTCTATCAGATTTCAATTCCTCTCCCTCCCTCTTTGTTCTTGCAATTCTTCAATTCCTGCCTCTCTCTCTCATAGATATACTGACAGGTGTGTTATACAACAAGGCGACTAGCTGTGTAAGTGTGGATCAAGTTGGAAAGCAAACAGAAAAGAAGGAGAAGGGGACAACGTCTTTGTTTCTAGCAATGACAGCCCCAACTCTTTCCATTGTAATCATAGTTACGTTCACACTGTACATAGACAGACGCTCAGGTACAGTGGGCGGTAAATATTGAATTTGAATAGAGCCAAGGGGGAGAGTAAAGAAGAGATAGGAGACTTGAGTAGTGTTTTATTAGCTCGCTTTGCAGCATTCTATGTCCTGCTCACTGCCTGTGTTGTTTAGCCCCGCTTATGAAAGATTTCATTATAACAGAAAGAGAGCTTGTGGGTGCTGTCAAATCAGTGAATTTTTACTAAGGTTTTAACGGGAGAAAAGTGCCGTTACACCAGGGGTTGCTGTTACAGCACTAGCCGTTATATATATGGACTGGACTGTATATATGCTTACAAAAACAAATGCCAGTGTTAGATTGATGTTGGGATTGAATGGCATATAGATTAGGAAAACAAGTAGCCCTTTTAAATCCATGAGTGTAAGATCTGTTAAAATATTTCCTCATGCATATAAAGATTTTCAAAATCTAAGGTTGTTCATGAAAAGCCACATTCAAACAGAACACAAAATTACAAAGATACAGGTACAGAATTGTTGACTGTTATCTGTTTTGAAGCTTCTTGTATATATTGTCATTGAGCTAGAAGCATGGCTTAAATCTTAGATCTTTTTTATTCTTGAAATAATTAAACAAAAAAGATTTGTTTTTGAATTAGTAGACCAAATTTCTGCTGCTGTTTTTTTTAAATTTTACTATAAAAAATGAATTAGCATATTCACATTTTAATTTCACTGCTAGAGAGATACTGGCCAACAGAACATATTGAATATTATATTGTAATGCCAAATTGGCATTTCTCTGAGATATATCATCCAGCTAGCCCAATGACAATATCCATCAGGTCTAGTTTAAAAACCTGTTTGCTTTATGATTCTGTGTTGAGTGTAGAATGGTGGTCCTTCGTCTACGTGTGAGGGGGAGTCATGGGATGAACCTCAGCGTCGCAGGACTTGGAAAAAGGTCAATTTCCATTGCTTTTTCTGCAGCTAATAAATGTTTATTCGCTTATTTGGCAAGCTATGCTGTGAGTTAGGAGCTGTTTTCTATGCTGGAACAGATTGTAACATTTGCTTCCTCATATTATTATTATTAATTTGTTAAAATTCCTTTTTGAAATCAATAGCAGCTCCCATGTTATTCTCACTTTAAATATATTTAATGGAATTGGAAAATATGTTTTTTTGGTCATACCACAACTGAGGTGTTTGCAAAGCTCTTTGAAATAATTTGTACCTCAGCATCACTGCCTATGAACCAAACCATGCTCATTCATTATCTATTTTCTATTATCGGGGAAGTTTTTGTAACTCTCTGTAGATAGCATGACATAATAGGTGTGTTCTAGTGCCTTTCCTATTTACTTAGTCTTTAGTTGGGCAGATTTAAAATATGTATGAAAGGTTGTACAAGATGAAGCCTTACTATTTTTTGGTTTTGTCTTGTTTTCTTCTAGCGAATCACATGGAAAAAATTTCATGGTGATATTAAAACAATTAACTCTTACATAAACTCATCCATAGCATGAGAAATTATCCATTTTCAAATATCTTTGACAACTGTGCCTTTTAACTTAATGAAATCTCCTTTGTTAGTGTTTAAGAGAGAAAATCTCAAGGGGATTAAATTTCATTCAAACTTTATTCTCATCACAAAATAGAAAATGCGGTTTACATTTTGCGTGCTGAGTAATTCAATGGCTTAGGTGATGGAGATTTGCAAGATGAATTTTATTTTAAGCTTTATTTCCATTTTTTTTTTAAATGTATGTCTCCAATTTGTTCCAAGGGCAAGATTTCTGGTAAATTTTAAGTTTCACTAAGATTTTATTTTATTGTTTGGCCTATCCAAACAACATTCATTTTTCTGATTTTCAATAAACATTTTTTTACCCTGAAACACTTTTAATGTAGAATGTCTTTATAATCGCTAAATAAAAAACAAACAAAAAACCTTGCAGTTACACATAAAATGAATTGAATCAAAAACAATCTTGCAAAATAGAGTTCCTTTTTCAACTTAAATCTTTAAATTAAATAATGCTGCTGTTTTCCCTGTTTGTAATTACGCTTCTCCCTTCATGAAACAATTATAACTATAAGGCATTTCTTTTTCTTTTTTTTTTGTATTTAGAGTGGCACTCGATTCCGGTATTTTGTGTCCGAGCTGGGCTCCAAAGGAAAAGGTGCTGAGAAGAAAAAAGATAAGGACTCGCAGGGCAAAGAATCCAAAGACAAATTCTCAGTGGAGTCCATGAATGAAGCCTTGAGAGATCTGAAAATTTCCTGGCTGGCCAAGTGAGTAGGATATTCATCCATCAGTTTTAATGTAAAAAAAAAAAAGGTATATTCAAGCATTTTATGCTATTGCTTAGCAAATAGAAGTTTATGGCTAATTTGAGTTTTCACATTAAATTTAAACTGATGGAGATCTGATATACAGTTACGAGCTTTACTTATCTGGAGAATTTTTTTATGTTCTCAGTGAGTGTCTCTCTATTTATGAACTGGTAAATATTTTGATAAACTAAGTTATATCACAGCCTGAGCTTGCTCTTGAAAGGATCTTTTATTTAAATTGTGTATTTCATCGTGTATATGTTTCCTAGTTGACTAATTTTGTTTAGTTCTCTTTAGACTAATATGGTTTAAAAAAATTGTTTTTTTTAAAATTATCTACACATGTAACTTAAGTCTCTTTGCTCCAATGCCAGAACTCCTTTTGAAGCGACCAATGATCTGTATGAAGAACTGCGCAAGGACCACCCAGAACATGTGCCAGTCCTCCTGGCCAGGATTAGTGCAATCGAAGCTGCTGAGAAAGATAAGGTAAGTGCTGTATTTAGCTGATAATATGGGCTTTGTTTGATGGTTTTGGTCAAATCTTCTCTTAGAATTTGTTTTAGAATAAACCACAAGAGTGAGTAAAATATAATTTACAAAGTATTTTGTGGGTTCCTTTTTTTCTCTATTAGAATGTTAGGGTTTGAGAGACCATCGAAATTAACTGATTTATTTAAGCGCGGAAAAGAACCCAACTTCAAACCTCTCATGCAAAATTTAAGAAAAAAAAATGGGGCTTAGGTAACTACATGTTAAGAATGAAAAAGGCTCATAAGTAATTGCCAACGTTTTTATTCAAATAACCATTTGATGTAGTTAGGTTGCTAAATTTCATTTTTTGTGATAATGAGTTCATTTGCGGTGTGGATTTTTTTTGTGTGCGCTTTCCTCAGATTTCTGCAGAGAGCTACAAAACTATCATGTCTTTATGCAAAGAGGCAATAGCTCTAATTGACGTCAACGCTCTGCTGGTCTACTTTGGTATCAAGACAGACACTCGCCCTGATGCCTCAACAATTAAAAGGTGAAACAATAGAAACTAATAAGATGCACTTTAAAATTTATTTGTATTTCAATTTTAAAATGTGCTTAAAAAAAAGTATTCAAGTAAAAAGGAAAAATGGTTAATAATGAATCAAGTGTGTAGAATGTATATATATATATATGGGCATCAAAATCCTTCTTTTGTATTTACTTGGTTTAGATTAAGTCTTTTGATTCCCTGTGGAACATAGGCTCACATTTTTTCAGAAGAAATGTGGGCACATTAACTCTCCTGGGGCTTTCACCGGTGCACTTCATTAGCAATACAGGAGAGGACTCTACCTCAATCAAGCTAGTTTTTTTTGTGGCAGTGATTTTCTTTACGAGACAGGGTTTTTTACCCAGTGCCCAGGGGGGTGCGGTGACCCTGGGGTAGAATCTCGGCTTCCGACGCAAAAGGTTCGGGTGATTGCGCTTCCTACTGGTTGGGTCAGTGTCAGTTTAATGTGACGGGCTGAGACAGGAGTCATGGTATCCCTGCCCTGTCTTGTGTGTGGCAGCACACAAAATTGTCAGACGTGAGTCTTAGGGCTCGTCCACAATATAGCCTGTATAGTGCTGATGTTGGACGTTAAACCAACTCAACAACAACAACATCAGCAACCCTGTGCCAGTGAGTGCTTTTAGTCAGGCTTCTACCTTTCGACCCGTCTGGCTTGGAGATGAAACTCCAGCCAGCATAGCTCTAGAGTAAATTGGGTTACGCAAGCCTCCCAACCAGCGGCAAGGTGTCTCTTTGGTAGGTTTGTATTCTTTAAATATCTTCATGTATGAACCCTTCTTTTGCCCATCCACAGCGAGATGGAGAAGAAGAGAATTGTCAAGGTGTTTCGTTGGGAGGTTTGTATTCTTTAAATATCTTCATTAATGCACCCTTCGTTTGCCCACCCACAGCGAGATGGAGAAGAAGAGAATTGTCAAAGTGTTTCTTTGGGAGGTTTGCATTCTTTAAATATCTTAATGTATGAACCCTTCTTTTGCCCACCCACAGCGAGATGGAGAAGAAGAGAGGCTGGCTAGTGGAGGCGCTGGTCAAGCTGGGAGTAGCCCAGGCTGAGGCTGTCTTGGACTCGCGGTCAAGTGGCGCGGGTGACGAGCCGGTGAAAACCTTGCTGGATGACGTCAAAAAGACATTTGATGAGCTCAGTCAGCTGGTAGAGGTCAATGACAGCAAGGTAATGCTGGGCGGGATCACCAGGATTTTCTTTTTCTTTAATATGTTACACCACCTTTTTAAGTGACATTCATTGTTTAGATATTAACTCTCTTAAGAAAAAAATAATGAAATGAAAGTTTTTTTTTATATAACTGAAAGAGCAATGCATTCCTAAATATTTTTCTACATTTTTTTTCTCGCATCGGACAGTAATACACAATTTTAGGATTTCATTATAGTTAAAGTAGCCCTAATTTTAATGCTCTGGTTGTCAAATGATTATTGAATAATTATTAAAACTGTATTCAATTTACAAATATAAATATTTCCATAACAAATCAAAGGGTTAGAAATACTGCTATGTTTGCACACAAAAAATGATAATAAATATTTAGCAAACTATTTTCCCATTAATTTCGTACAACTACTGTATTACTCATCTTATGAACTGAAGTACTTAGTTTCTATACCTTATGGTAATCACATTATTATTGATCCTTTTAGCAAACATTTGCATTTGCCTGGAGACACGCTGCAGCCATGGCGCACTACGGCAGGGCCCTTAAAATGATCATGAAGCAGCAAGAGGAGAAGCACAGCAAAGACCTGGAGGACAAAATCATTCAGGTAAAATGTACTGGTCAAGTGTCAGACAAGTTTTCTTTTTCTTTTTTGGTTGCTGTTGTTTTTTGTTTGTTTTGCCACATTTATACACCTTCATGGTTTTAACTGATCCTCTTCAGCTACTCTCAATTCGTTATAGATACCTTTTACCTCCTTTTCAAAACTCCTTTGCCAACCCCCTTCACAGTAAATCTTTCTTAGCTCCTGCACCAATGGGAAGTGGTCCTGTTTTGATTATTTATCTCTAAATCAGTCCTTTGTGGGATTTTTATAAGGTTAAGATAGGTTAGTTCATGGATAACAGACATTTGTGGTAAAGAAAAAAACAACATATGTATGTCATTATTTCTTGTAAAGTTTCATCACTGACACAGGGTGTACTCATCAAAACATGTATACATGTACTTGTAGGCCTAATTCAGTTCTGAATTATTTTACATAGGACAGAACCAAAATAGGGTCACAAGTTTAAAAAAAATAAGATTTCCGGTTTACATGATGTCTATGAAACACGAGGTGTTGCGGGTATAAAATGAAAGTGGTGCCTTTGATTTGTGTTTATTCTGCTAATGCAAAATATTATTATATCCTTATTGACTTTAATTCAGTATTTACAAGTAGTACACAAATTAAAGAAGAGCCATACCTTCAAATTCCACTTTTTTGTTCTTCTCCTATTTAGATATATGATCAACTTGGATGGACACACTGCAAGAATTACCTAGAAAAGACGTCGTGTTTGCGGTACCCATCATCGTACAGACCTTTTTAGAACTTCATTTAAGGCAGAAACTCTCTCACAAGTTTTTTTTTTTATTTTTTATTATTTCATCTTCATTTGTTTGTTTATCTCATTTTGTAATAATTCAGATATCAATGCAATATATGTATGCTCAAGTGTAGGAATTCTAGTACTAAATCTTCAATATCATCATAAACTGTAGACTGTTTTCAAATTTATAGAGAAGTTGAGTGTTGACCCGGGGGTAAAAAAGTACTTGTTTAACACTTCATATCTTCCAAAAAGGAACTTGATATTTTCACAAAATATACATGATATTATTTGGAAAAGGCTTTGTTTGAAAATAGGGCTATATATGAAACATAAAAGTGTAATACATTTTCCTAACTCAAGAATAAAACAACAAAAAACACAAACCACATTTTTATTAAATACTTAAAAAATAAGATTGCCATAAGAGTCAAATATGTTATTCTTTTTTTGTAAATGTTTATGATTAATGATTATCTTATCAGTTACTTGGTGGTATTCAGTTGACAAAGAAAGGGATGTTTAATTAAGTTATAAAACGAATTACATAATATAGGTTTAGAATTGTTAATATTACTGATAAATCACTTTAAAGATAAAACAAATATTTGTTTGAAAAAAAGTGAACAATCTTTTTACAGCTATTTTATGTGTCTCAAAGCAAACCTATATCATGTATATGCATTGGCAGTATTTTGATATTGTGATTATGTGGGGTTTTTTTTATGTGTGCGTAGAAATGCTACATTACATTTGATTGGTGGCTTTTTTTTAGATTAAAATATGTACATTGATTTTGCTTTAAAATGCAGCATTTGATTTTACTTTACAATTTATTATATCACATAACTTCAACTTTCTTTTCAAAGAACACTGCAAAGATTTCAATGCGAGCTTGGGTTTTTACTTTTTTTTTTTCATGTTAATTAGATAAGGATAACTCATAGATAAGTAATGTTTACTAGTGTTAATACAAACCTTGGGCTGGGAATCAACTAGTTTTGTTTCTACTTTTGATCAAACTGAGAAGAGGGACGTCGTCATTTTGAGTGTTTCTGTAGCTACCAATACAGACATGTTGTATCATCTCTTCCTTGTTGGCTATGATAACGTAGCAGTATATTTTATGGATATAGAGTTTATGACTTTCCATATTTTAGCCATTATTTGGCTGGTTAATCAGTATAAATGGAGATAAAACTAATTGACTCTCAGCCTAAGAAATGTTAATACACATTAGGCTTTGGACAATAGTGGCAGCTAAACATGTAGATAGTAAAGTAAAGCCACTCATTTTGTTGCATTGAAATAAACCACAAGTTTGTGAAGGCGATAACCACAAAGCAAGGCAAAACTTTGGCAAGAGAAGACTTCAGAGCTGGTTGTTAGAGAGCTCAAAATTTGTGAAATTACAATGAGAAAGTGTCAAGTGTTTAAATGGCATGCTCTTTTTGGAGCTTGTGTGTCAGTCTTGAACATTTTGAGTGGATGAGAGTCCAATTCATATGTATTCAATCACCTTTATCATATTAAAAATCAAACTTTAAATGATGCTATTAAAAACGAGAATAATGGTCTTGTTTTTATCGCATACATGCGTTTCTCACATTTTTGTCTTTACTTTGTAGTGTCTTAAGTTAAAATGGTTGCAAGCTGTTTACCTCATCTTTTTTCCTTTAAAATAAAACATGATGGCGAGATTGATCAGTTTATAGTATATTAAGTAATTGATTTGCATAATTATGTATATCAACTATGTATTACTATTGATTGATTGGTGGGGTTTTTTTTTCTTCGTTTTTAAAAAAAGTATATATATCTATTAAATATGTGCCACATTTATATACTTAAATATTTGTAAATAAACTTTTTGAAGTCTTGAATAAAGTACTTCGTAATTTAAATGTTTAGCTTTTTCTTCTATAGCTTTGTTTTTTATTTATGAACTTAGGTCTTAAACCAAAAACTAGTGTTCATCACCTTCAAGAATGCTAAAGTGCTTAGCTTATGGAGTCCAAGGTATCAAAATTCCATGCTACTACATACAGCAAAGATAAGTTAATACGCCCCACACAAACATTCCCTATACCTTATGTACACTGCAAAGTATCTTAGGTTGGATAATTTACTTTATATTAAAACCTAACAAGACAAACGTACCCAAACTGATAAAAATAGGTACCTGAAACCATTGCTTTTATACATGATATATAACTAACCTACCGAATGTCCAGAATCAACTTATTGCAGGTGCTATAACTATATGAAACTCGTCTTTTTCCTTACAATACAATAGTTTTTAATGCCAGTACTGTGGGACCAAAATCAAACACAACTCAATACAGAAAGAATAACCCCTCGGCTATAATGTATGCCTGAACCTACAGCCAATATCTGCAACACTTGTTAAAAACGTGTTAAAACTTTAAATTTCTCTCTCTCTCTCTCTCTCTCTCTCTCTCTCTCTCTCTCTCTCTCTCTCTCTTTGTCCTTGTTTGTCTGCCATTCTGTCTGTTTATCAATTTCTTTCTCAGTCTGTCTGTCTATCTCTCTCCCTTTCTCACTCTGTCACGCACACCTCTCTTTCACTTTATCTTGTTTCATTTTAAATAATGCCCTTGCTTTCTTCTTTCTTTCAAACACTTAACGATTGTTTTAAAAATCCAGCTTCCTCCTTTTAAATCTAACCAGTTCAGCTGGGACATAGGATAATTTTAATAACCTCAATTGCTCTGGGTTTTGTTTCATATCGTATGTAACCTACCGAAAGTTTGATTTTATTTTGACAATGCTTAAGAAAGCGGTGCATAGTACTAGTAGGAGTGAGAGAGGGAAAAATTTGGGGTAGTCCATAGATAGATTGCTTTATCACAGAAAGAAAAAGAGAGAGACGGATTAAGGATCAGGAAAACGGAGAGATAAAGAGAAACAGAGAGAGCGAGATGCAAGCGGGTTAAAGAAAAGAAGCAAAAAAAAAGAAAGTCAGGCAGACAGAAAGAGAATAAGAGAGACTTGTTGACCGTCATTCAGACAGATAGACATACATATGCACAGACATGCAGACAAGACGAGAGACACACAGGCGCTAGGGCCAGTCGATGTAGAAACCATAGGCCTAGGCTACAATACTAGCAGACCTAGATCTATACGGTCGTAACCGGATTGCCGACCACTGAACTTTCACTTTCAGCGCTGAAAAAATTAATAACAGAAGAGAGTTCTCATTCTTGGCTCCAAGCAACCGTAAACTTCCGGGGGCGGCCACTTGCTCTCTGCAGACAATACAACGAACGGGGTTGTTATCGTGTGGCGACTTACCGGGAAGTGCAATTTGGTGAAAGCACGGGTGGCATAGGTGACCACAGTGCGTGGATCTAGTAGGAAGTTTCTTTTGGATTTACGTAGAGGATTATATCAACACACCAAAGGCAAGATGTCGTTAAGAGTGATAAAGCACACGAGAGATCCTCTAGAACTCATAGAGAGGATGCTAAATAAAACTACACTGGTCACACAAAGAGTCGGGCATGATCAAATAATGGGTAAGTTTATAATTCGAGTTATAGTATGGTTGTTGCTTAAACCATGCATTAACAGATAACATTGAGATAATTGTTATGACGGTGCTGATTGGGATGATGATGATGGTGAATGCAATGTTAATGATGGTAGTGGTGGTGGTTATGATGAGGGGGAGGAGGAGAATAAAGAAGAAGAGACAGAAAATCATTGAGGAGGAGGAGAATAAAGAAGAAGAGACAGAAAATCAATCATTTAGAGCAGGCCTATAAATAGATAAGATGTGGTGAGTGATGCTGATATTAGTTATAACAAAATTTTTCTGTACAGTACACGATATATTGAAACGGGTTTTTAAAATAATTCAATTGGCATAATTACACTAACATTACTAACATTGGTCTCCTATAATGGCCATGGAATACAACATCAATTTCCTATTTACGCATTTTATTCCGTTTAAATGTCATTGTAAAATATTTGGATAGTATTGGTATAATATAACACCTCTGCCACGTCATTTTATGCATGCAACTTTTGACAGATTAATGTCATCGGGATACGGTGAACTTATCGTGAAATCAATGCGCCTACATGTATGTCAGCTTATCTTTCTAAAGCGTTTAAGGGAAGATCAAACCTTTACTATCAGGTTTTAATACACACAAGTCACCACTGTATCGAACAAAGTGCACACTTGGGTCAGCAATGAAAGCAGTGGTTCTTCCCTTAACCCTTTAAGTGATAGGTAGTAACTTTTCTGGCTTCATGTGGTAATTTTAAAAACAAGTGGTCTTAATTACAACGTCGCGGTAACTTACAACTCGTCGTAAGCTTATCACAACGTTGTACTTACGATTCAAGCTCTAGAGGAATCAAAACATTTGATATGGGGTCAACTTTATTTTTCAATTGTTGCTTCTTAATCTTGGTACTTTGCCCCTCTAACACATACGGGTGTAAGTCATAATCTGTCAGTACCAATATACATTAATGAGATAACCCCTGTTGGCAGATTGGGCTAAACTCGTTTCTCGTATGACAAAGTTGGTTGATTGGTTAGGTGGTTGGTTCCTTAATGCGCTCTTAGCCGTTAGCGCTCAGTCTACATCGCGGATAGGTCCCAAGATTAAAGTTTGGCAATTAATTACGTGCTGCCACACATAATTGGAGCGCGGACATTGCAAGCCATAAGACTCCCTTCAAATCCATTAGTAATAGAAATCTACTTATCTACCATAATCAAACAAAATGAATATTACTTTCTTTCCGTCTATCGTCCTACTTGTGTGTACCATAGCTTCATTTTTGTCTTTTTATTATAACATGTTTTAATCAATATTTTTCTCCACTGTTCACTATTTAAAACGTCCCTAAGTCTAATGCTGTTTGCTATATTTTCATGGTTGGGTGTTTGCATCAAACTTTACAAACTGCAAAATATTATATGCTGCGAAATGTCTTAGATGAATAAATTCCTTAAGTTTTAAGGCCATTTTCGCAAAAGCTATATCAATACTAATCTTGTTTAAACTTTATAGCACACGATGAAAGAATGAGCGGACAGCATTGAACGCGTTTTATTTGATCGAAGCGGCATTATAAATTCAATGTTAAAAGGAAAAGGGACATTCATTTAGTCTCTATAGAAAGTCTTCGTTGGTCTCTCTTTCTCCTCCGTTATACATAGCATTATTTTGACCTACTTGCTAGATTCTATATTCAATTCTTTCAAACCCTCCCTTTCCCTCTGCCATATTCAAAGCTAGGTTCTCTTTATAGAGAAAAACTTTCTGCCACCAAAGGACGATTTATAGGCAACTATCACCAAGATCTGGCCCGCCTCGGTGCCTCAATAACACCGTCAATGTTTACGATAAAATGTGTCTGTATGTGTGCGTTTTTTTTTATTTTTTATTAATATTAGATTTTATGCAGAAATTGACTACGGTATTAAGATAAATACGTCGATGAAGACATAAAAATGAAAAGCGATTAAAAAAAAATACAACAAAATTCAGAAAAAAAATTTGTTTTTAAGGATACAACTAATATAGAATAAACACCATAGCAATTTTATGCTATAGCCTATTTAATGTTAATTCAGTCAGATGTTTGTAACGCCGTACAGCGTATAATTTTCTAGGTTAAAAAATTAAACATTTTTACATTAATATTTTAAAGGCTAGCTATAAGTTTAAGAATGGGAAAAATAAAGAAAACATAATGGTGGAAATGGTAGTGGAGATTTTTCTTTCCATCATAATTTAATAGTGTTTATTCTTGGATAACACAGTTCTTTTCTCTGTCTGTTTCTCTGTCTGTTTCCCTCCCTCTCCTCTCTTTCACACTCACTGTCCTCTCTTTTTATATCCCTCTCCCATCCTTTTTTCTTGTCTGTCTGTCTGTCTGTTTGTCTGTTTGTCTCCCCCCTCTCCCCAATCCATACTCCCCGTCCTCTCTCTTTATCTTTCTCCCCCTCCCCTTTTTTCTACCTGTCTCTTTCACCTCTCTCACTCGAGCATAAAAAAATCGACAATATATTTTTTTAATTCGCTTTCAACATATAGGCCTACATGTACATATGAAACTGCTTTACAACCACTCATGAATACAGTGTGTACCACAATCTCAGTCCCCTTATAATATTATCGACGCATCAAACATTATTCGGAGATAGATTCCTTAACAGCTCAGCGGAACGATAGGCCTACAGTATACCGACCCCCCTTTCTTATTGTACAAAGATCGAACACTTTCCCTCTCCTAGAGTGGCACCCCTGTGTCGATCTATCAACATGATCAGCGAGCGCTAATTCGACAAGCGACGGGCAGATCGATAAGTCGATAACAAACCTGTTGGTCTTGGTTCCACCAGTTTTGTTCTGCCCTGGCTTCGAGCGAACAAATGTAATGGTCGCCTCCTTTTTCTCGAGCTGGGAACGAGGATTTAGATCTAAATCCATCTAGTTTTGGGTTGTATGTACAAAGTCACTGTAGCAAACAACTCGTTGTACGCCTTTTTATTTCTATAGTTTAAGAGCAGTCGTAAGCTCAACAGAAACTTGTACTTATGAGTTACGACTCTTAGACGATTACCTCGCGTTAGTTTGTCGCCTACTGCCGAAATCAGATTTAGAGAAAGTGTGAGAAGGGCTCAAGAAGCTTTTGTTCAGGTCAATCGGTGTTTCTACTTTTGGCAAGTTGGTGGTTGTTTGGTCTCTTGGTCTCTACCATGGAAAGTCTCAGGAATGTGTGTGGCTCTACAGCGACGCTCTATTGATCAATGGCTCTTTTGTGCTGGTTTAACCGTTTATACTATAACGGAATGAGAGTCTTTCGCTTTATTTGTTTGGCAATACAGATTAAATTCCCATGTTGATAAAGGGCAAGCGCTTGAGGGCTTAATAGGGAAGAATCTTGGCAATTAATCAGTTAAGGTTTTTAGGGAGTATGTGTATGTGTGTGTGTGTGTGTGTGTGTGGAAAGGTTGGTGGGTGTTGGGGGAGATATTAAGAGTGCATGCTTCATGCCGAAAGATAATAATTATAACCAAGTGAAAAAGAGAGAGAAAAAATGTTTTTTCAGCATAAGCATAATTATTTAACGACTGTGGCTTCACGTGGAAGCATTGTTATTAAAAAAGAAATACCGATAAAATGATAGAACTGTGAAATAGAATTTTTCTTGGATAAAGAAAAATAGGAAAGGTAAATAAAACCAATGAGATCGAGAGGAAGGTGGCTAGAAAAATGTAATATATGGTTTTGAAGAAATATTAGATAGACGTAAAATAGAGGTGGAAGAAGAAAAAGAAAGAGGAGACGAGAGGGAGGAAGAGGAGGAGGAGGATGAGGGATATAGAAAGGTGGAGGAATAGGAGGTGAAGAAAGTAAGAGAGAGAATAGAGGTAGTGAGTCAGAGACAGACAGCTTGAAACAGAGGCAGAAAAAGACAGACAGATAATTTATATAAAAAAAAATCATTAATATTATAACCTTCTAATTTATTCTTGATCATTATCTTTCCAAGACAAAATCATATGGAACTGTTCCTAGATTTG
The DNA here is from genome assembly GCA_003991915.1 of Elysia chlorotica. NCBI lineage: Eukaryota > Metazoa > Mollusca > Gastropoda > Plakobranchidae > Elysia > Elysia chlorotica. The sequence goes on along the minus strand of RQTK01001016.1, from coordinate 54,216 downwards.
AAAATCTACTTGTAGCTTACTATACCCTTTGTGTTTTCGGGGATTGGTTTTGTGTCAATCTTAACTCATTGCTATTAGACAATAGGGTTAGTAATTACAACGTCGTGGTAGCTTACGACGCGTCGTAACAATAGGATAATAAGAAGGCTTAAGACTAGTCGTAAACTACTCCGACGTTGTACCTACGGCCCTATGTCTTCTGATTTCTTATCAAGGTTTGCATATGCAACGCACTTAAGCCATAACACACCAGCGTTAGCCCTACCAGAGAGTGTGAAATGGTGAGAGGTTTCACCCCGAGGATTTTGCGTATATGGCTCAAGATAATTAAGGAGGTTGCTTCCTTATTTAAACCTTAGTAAAACTCAGTCTGAACATTGTTTTATCGTCCTAATTACAATAGAGAAATAGATAGATAGATAGAGTGTGTGTGAGAGAGAATGAGAGAGAGAGAGAGAGAGAGAGAGAGAGAGAGAGAGAGAGAGAGGGAGAGGATCAGACAGACAGAGACAGACAGATAGAGAGCACGCGTCACGCTATCTCCCCTCCCCGTATCGAACGCACTGTGAGATCTTTTGGTGAAACATCTCAGTAATTCTATAGTCTCTGGTCATATAATACACATAACCTCAAAGACCCAAATGGAAACAGTCCACATAGATAGAAATTATCAGTGACTGACAAAATCGATATGTTATGTAGAAACAATGCCCGTTACCTTGTTTAATATCAACTTACTGCTGTGTGTGGCAGTAATCCTTATCTAGACTGGCTCCAGGTATTGCGTTTCTGTCTTACGTTGTTTGTACAAGTGACGCATTGGGGTGTATTATAATAGTATGGCAGTATGGGGAAAAGACATGGCCTTGTTATAAACCGCACAGTATAACTACAATATTGGTACATGTTTTATTTTTTGAAGGTTTGTTTTGTTTTTGTTTTTATTTTCTTGTTTGTGTGTCTCTTCTTTGTTGTTGTTTTTGTTGTTTTTACTTTCATTTTATTTATTTTTTGTGTGTTTTTTAAGCTCGCCTGAAGTTTACAAATAATTATTTCAGAAAACGAGAAGCTCGAAATGAGAGAGAAAGAGAGAGAGAGAGAGAGAGAGAGGTGAGGGAAGCAAAAGGAATTTTTTTTTTTTTTTTTGGTGGTGGGGGCTGTTGTTTCATTTAGTTCTGTTTTGTTTTGTTTTCGGGGGTGGGGGGATCTCTCGTTTGGTTTGAATTGGTTTAGTTTGGTTTTGTTAATACCTCAACACGCACTGCAATCAGCTAAGTCGCATCGCGTACGTGTCCCAAGAATAATCTCTAACAACTTTAAACACGGACAGAGAGGGGATGCGTTGAGTTAAGTTGGTTTAACGTTCAACGTAAGCACTATATAGGCTATATTATGGACGGGCCCCAAGACTGACGTCTGACAATTTTATGTGCTGGCACACACGAGACAGAGAGGGGATACCAGGACTCCTGTATAATAGATATTCAAGTAGATAAATAGACAAGAAAATGTATTTTATTGATAAACAGATAGATCGGGATAGATATAATTGAGGCGCTTGAGTCATGGCGAAAGTAAAGTTCGGAGAGGGAAGTAAAAGCAACCTTCCGCACAACACCATTTGCAAATACAAACCAAGACCCTGACATTTTGTTTCCTAAGGCTCTGTCGAAAAGTAAGTTATAATTTGTTTTAAAAAAAATCGTATCTTTCTAACATACATCCAGCACACAGCGCCATAAACTGATAAAGTTGGGTTTCTATCGCTTTATTAAAGAGTATGGGGCAAGGAACAAACCGTACTTTTTTAAGTTCGCCTGAAGTTTAAAAATAATTTATATCAGAAAACGAGGAGCTTAAGATGAGAGAAATAGAGAGAGAGACAGAGAGAGAGAGAGAGAGAGAGAGAGAGAGAGAGAGAGAGAGAGAGAAAGAGAGAGAAAAA